>DWHO01001094.1:0-16597 GCA_018247575.1 Eurytides lysithous rurik
GGGCACGGGTGCGGGCACGGGTGCGGGCGCAACCGAGGTAGGAGCGGGCGCGGGTGCGGCCTCGGGAGTAGGTCTTGAAGCGACCGGGATGGTTTGCGGTATGCGCAGCGGTTTGGTCCAAGCGTTCACGGCGGGTGCAGGGGCAGGCATATAGCGCGTGGGTAGGGTACGCGATTGGGCGGGTCTAACGTAAGGCCGCTGGCGCTTCGGAGCGCATTCGCAGCCGCGGTAATTCGCGGGATGTCCTTCTTTTTTACAAAGGACGCAAACCGGTGGTTCCGGTGCGTCCTTAGGTTTCGGGCACTCAGTGGAGCCGTGATTCCCAGCGCATTTGACGCATCTGGGGGGAGCGTAACAATTTACCGACGCGTGGCCATATAGTTGGTAGTTGTGGCACTGGGTGACAATGCCGTTGCGGCGCGGTTGCTCGACGTTAATGCCGAAGAGCCGACATACCGTCTTGATATTAAAGATAGCCTTACCCTCGGGGGTAAAGGCCAATTCGGTCATGATCAGGTCCAGAGGGACCCGACTTCTGGGGTGATGAATGCGCCGGACGTTCGTCACGGGGTATCCCTGACGTTTGATGTCGGCCTTGGCATGGTCGACATCAATCGGGATGCCCCGAATGACTACATGTAGTTTTCGATCCTCCGGAAGGGAGTAAGTGTGAAACGCTGCGCTTCGCTCGAGCAGGTAGAAGGTCAGTAGGCGGTAATCATCTACCGTTGGACGTTGATGCAAATTCCCTGGTTGGAATTCTTTGAGCGGACTCCCTTGATGCGCTGGTTGTTTATGAATTTGTTGACCTGGTTCCACCTGGCCGTGTCTTGTAGGATAATTGGGGGAGGGACTTTCGCTTTACGCTCAGCCATATAGATATCATCCGTCAGCGGCTTGGCCGATTTCGGAGCACTGGGCCCCATCTTAGGGGCAGGGCCTTCAGTTGTTATTATCTTCTGTTTGCCTTATGTTAAATGTTTTTTGAACTTCTAGTCTATATAACTCTGTAAAGCTTCGTAAAGAATATGGAACAGAGATGGAATTTACTGATAGTGGCGCCATACCCAAACCATAGAACGCTATACAAGCCTTGATCGCCATAAATTATGCGAGTATCTACACAGTTTTATTATGTACAAATATGTACTATATTTCAAAACTACTTAACCAATTGAATTTTTCTTTTTCTTATATAGATTCGTGCAATTCAACGTCTAATTTTTAGATTTTTTGTAATGAACAAACAGATTGTATAAAATAACCCCAAAGTTACATTCTTCTCAGACCAAACATTTTTGTAGTAAGGACATTTGGCACAAATGATATATTTGCGACAGCCCAGATAAAAAAAAAGTTGTTGGTTAAACAAATGCCAACACCTGATTGGAATCGAACTTACGATCCAAGTTTTATTAGGCAGACAGTTCATTAAATGGATTCTATTCTGATGTATAACGTCGATACCTATTATCAACACTACGCCAACTTAATTTTTGCACATTTTCGTGAAATTAGGTAAGTATACCACTGTTATTTTATTGATTTTATAATTTTGCGTTGGAAACAAAATATTATGTTTTAAAGTAAATTATAATTGCTAAAGTGTATGAATATTTTTTGCACCACAAAAACAGTCAGTCAATCTGTAGTTATTAGTTGTACTTTACGAAGCAATCGGATACTCGTAATAACCTTTGCGAAGAAATATACATATATTTCTTCGCAATGATTGCAACGGATTTGTTTACCGTCTATTATCGCATACACAAGTTAGTTAGTAATCTTGTCTCAAGGTGATAAGGTAATACATTTAAAGAAAGGGGTTAATTGCGCATAAAGTACATAGCGCGGAGAAAAATAAAGTGAAGCCAAATAAAGCAAGCCTTTAAATACAGAGAGAAAAAGACCTTCTCAAATTTATTAGAGCGTAGCTAGCCCGCGGCTATACCACGCATTGAATGTTAAACAAAACGATTAGCTCTTTTTAATGGTCCTTTAGTAAATTACCATATAACGGTTGCAATTAATTTAAAAAAAAAAAACTATTACGCTTTTGCTGCCTGCATTATTTGATTTTAGACCGTTTGTTTTTAAAACAGTAAATTAAAACATACATAATATACAAAATCTGTTTTTTAGGGATTAGGCTATTTATGGATATAGCAAAAGAATGGTCCAAACTTATGTCTATTTATCTCTCAGAATATCTTGACTATGACTTTGATGAAGTGATGTCTCCGTTTTTAATCCTAGACTATATAAAGCATTCCCCATCAACATCCCATCCGACATGATCTGGCGGATTAGGTGGTAACTTATAAGATTCCCATTGTTGTCAACACACAGAAAATTTGTACAGCTAGACGAACTAGAACGCTAATGCAACCTAATCTTGGTAAAAGGTAATAGGATAACAACATTAATGTTACAAGTATCGCAATCTAAATTTAAAAATCACAGATCGACACTTCATAATTGAATTATTGAAATGTGAAACAATATTACGTACAAAATCTCGCGGCTCGAATTCTTGATAACAATGATAAAAGTTTCTAGAGCTATTTTACTTCTGACGGGGTTATTAGGTCTGCAGGTTAACAGGTGGCATGACTGTATCCGCACATGGGAAACGGCTGAGAGACAGCGACCGTTCCACATGACAAATAAAGGACCAAAGCTAATTGTTATATCCACAAATTAAAGTACATCACTTATTATTACAGTAAAATCACGATACTCTCAAAACCATGATGTTTGAGAAATCTACGACACAGTTAAGAACACTTATTCTCTTCCGCAGTCATCTTCGACGCAGTTTGTGAAATCTGATTTCAATCTCTACAACAAAACGATGTAATGTTTTACAACCAACGTTTAACTGTTCTTTTTACAGCCTATATATTTCCTGGCGATATCTTTTTTCCGTGCCATTTATTTATTAACTTGTAATTAATTATTTAATACCCTTACTTTTATTATCTAAACTTATATAGGATATATAATAATTTATATAATTTTTAAGTATGATATACTCACGATTAAGCTATAGATGTGACCAAATATATATGTTAAATGTAAATTACTATTTCTTTATAAGGTGAAATAGTAAAAGTTAGTAAATATCTGTTTTCGTTAGTTCGTGATAAGATATAATATAAGATAAATAGTATCTTACAATTTTAGATTCAACAAAGATGTTTTAAAACAATAAGCAATGCTGAAATGCTGAATTTAGCACTGAATCAAAGCAAAGTAGTGCCATCAAGTTTAAAGAAGATTTTTAAAACTCGCTACTGTATGTGTTTACTATTTTTTTATACAGACTGACCGTTTTCAAGGACGCCGAGGGATTCCTCGCATGTCGTCACAGGGGGAAGTTCAACTTTGCGGTGTTTCGACAATGTGAACGACGTTTGCCCGGGGCACGGTTTAAGCCGGTTTTCGAGGAAGTCGTGACCGCACCCGTCGGGGTCCAGATCGTCGTGTTTCGACCTCGTCAATATCCCGCCCATCGTCTTTTCGCTGTCAGCGCTGTCAAAATTCTCATCGAACGAGATGTCAAGTTTGTTTGTTTTTTCGCAGTCGTACGACGGCGGTGTGGTCGCGTCCGCGCGCGGCATGTTTACAACCGGCCAGCGCTCCGTCGTCGGCCCTACGAGGACATTTATCTGCGTCGGCGTGACCGCGCGGAACGGCTCGTCGTGCGCGCTGTCGCTCTCCGCCGAGTAGTAACACTGGTTGAGCTCTACGGCGAGCGGCGTGAGGGGTTCCGTGAACACTGACTCCGAGTTGGAGTCGTTCGGTGGCTGCGACTGGCCGCGGGTCGGTGACCGCCTCTCCGCGCGCGCCTCGCACCTGGACACCGTTACCTCCGACTGCACACTGCTCGTGTCCACTCCCCCCGCACCGCGGCCCGCCCTTTTGAACGCGCACTCGGCCGTATCGTTATCGGACGCCTCGATCGCTTCATTGTTATCGGAATCTGGCGTTTTATCGAACTCCCTGTCGGACGCCTCCCGCCTGGCGTTGCTCTTTTTCCTCTCCCTCCCTTTCCTCTTGCCCTCCTTAACTGAACCCTTTTTGTTTAAGTTGCGAATGAAATGTTTACTTTTCGCTGGTGACTTTCCAGCTTTCGAGTGCTTTTCGTTCGCTTGTGTGTTACCCATTTTTCTATGGCACAATAAGAAAACCTCTAAAACCTTATAAAACTTAAAATAAAGACTTGAATATAAAACAGGAATATTCTTTTAATATAAAAGTAATAGAAGTGAAATCACAGCCCTTCATTTGAGATCTACTATCCAAGCATGCGCAGTAGTGCATTTTCTACGCGGCCTAATCAATACAATAGAACACCAAGATTTAATTTTAAAGAAGAAATTTCAAGTACATACTTAACCGAGTAAATAAATGTTTTATTTTTGTTTTGTTAAATATCACATAAGTAATAAATTATTATTATATACCACATCCAAATACTCCACAACACTCGATATTTTGCGACAGGTGGCGCATATCGATATCCATTCATGTAATCGAATGCAAAGGCAAAAAATAAGTACTTTTCCATATATATGTCATGAATGTTTTCTGTATGATAACCATGGAACTTGCTTATAATTAAAAAAAGTTTTAAAGTACTTATACATTTAATACCAATACAATTTCTTATTGAAACCTTTGTACTCTTTAACGCAGATATAACAACTCTTTCAAATGTTGCCGATGCAAACAGCACAGCACAGCTGATTATACGTGTCTGAAAATGATTAACGATTTTCGATGTAAACACAATCCAAAACAGGTGTTCAATCATTTTAACTTTCACTATAACATTAGTTGTTTTGTAATAGCAATTTCAGACGACTTTCTTATGTGCGGTAACATATTCTCACTTTAAAATATTGGTTGGGTATAACGGTTAAAAATATTGGGTAAACCTTGACCAACGTCATTTTGATTGTGAGATCTGATAAAACGATGCCTCACGTCTTGTTACCCGTCAGAGATCCGATAGGGATCAGGATGCTTTGGTTCAAATTAAGTAGGTTCCGTGTTTGTAAGACGTTTTGCTTCCTGGCACTAAAAAAAAATGTGTTAAATTATATGTATAGCAACAACCCTTGACACTTTTTGTTGTGTGAGATGCAGGTAACTAATGGTGTTGAATCCACGACTCAAACGTTAGAGTTGTTTTTAAATTTTACGTTTATGTGTATCTGGATCCAATATAATTTTATTTTTTTCCAAAGGTGAATCGTAAATTTTCTTAGTCAACTCAAGTAAACCCGAACAGCCGTTCAAAAATTATCAAGTTTTTTCTTGTTGATAAGGGCACAAAAGCAGTGATACAACATTCGTATTAGATTTAGTCGAAAGTATTTCCAATTTTGAATTTTTTTTTTTTTAATCAAATGCGAGCTGGTTGGGCGCCCGATGATATAGAGGCATTTGCCTATAACAGCGCAGTGCAACTAAGTGTATGTGTGCGACTAAACAGTTTAAACTAAAAGTGTTAAACTGTGTACTTGGATCAGCACTGCGCTCGTCCCAGATATTTAAGATTTATTGTATACATCAATAGCGGTTATAACTTATGCGCTTGCAGAAATTGCAGTTTCACTTGACAAATGCAGTACGCGTTCAATATACTTGGAATTTAAAAATTAAAAACACTAATTTCTAAAATTCTTTTATTTCAATTTTCTGTCATCAGTCATAACGCCTGCTGCTTATCCATCTTTTTGAAAGTATACATTAACTAATACTTTTTTACTATATTTAAATCTCTCTAAAACTATGGCGTTTACGCCATATATCACTTTTAAGTCAACTCAAAATCTATTCGCAATCATTAGACGCTTATACCTATACATATATTGAATAGATTTCTTTTTTCAAGTGTAATCACCGTGTCAATAGGGTTATAAATTACGTTCATGTATAAATGGATGCCTTAGTTCTAAGACTATTTGTTTTGTTTTGAAATAGGTTCATTTAAAGTGCAGAGTTGTATAAATAAAATGTATAAACAAATTTATTTATATGCGTTATAAATACATTTGGAAAACATAAGAAGAAATGATAATAGTTTATTAAGTAGGGTTTAATATAATTTTCTCAAAAAAACAATATAACTTATTATTACAAATATCGGTATTAAATATCTTATAAAATCAATACCGATAAAAGGGACTTAGTGACTTTTGGAACTTAGGTATCCAAATGTAAATTACTATCGGAATTAAAACATTGCTGAAATATTTGTAAAAGTATTTATTTTCGAACAGTCTTACATGAATATTTACTGAAAAAAATGAACTGAAGAATATCTTATTTGTAGATGACCTTATAATCTAACCAAAATTAATAATATGGCATGAAATAGTATTCTGATATTAGTCTCATTTATTTTTTATACATAACACTAAAAACATAACCACAACAGTGTTAATGTACGAAACATTGCTAGAAGAATTGAAGAAAATATCAACATGGCATTACCATGTTGATTACATAAATGCATGTTTTGAAAATCCTAAACGAGAAACTCGCTTTAAGTCGATTAACATTTTCTGTGAACACATTTTAACAGGGTTTATTTAAAGTACAACTCATATATATATATATTGCAGTAGCTACAAGTAAAAAATATGCATTTTTTCTTTTGAATTCACATGTTTGTTATAGTGATAATTTTATTTCGTAATCTGTTTTATTTTCAGCAACTGGAGTAAATACATATTGATTAGAATTTTAACAATGCAGTCATATTTTTAATGGATGTCACAATAATATATACTTTGGGATAATTCCCATTGTTTTGCTTGATTAATATTAAGACTAAATAGTTATAAAGCGGTAGCAGATAGCTATAGAGAAATCAATTTTCCTTATAAAAACAGGAAAACTACACATCTAATAAAAATTAATACTATGCGTGCATATCCCTTTCGTGACCCTCTTAAACGAGCGTGCGTTCAAGTTTGAAAAAATCTACCGTCGCGTCAAATCAGTTTTCTAGCACCAAGACGGTGTCACACGATAGTGAGTTTATTACGCGTGTAAACAAAAAGTACTACCGTCGGCTTAAGTGAAGTTATTTAGGTTTGTTGCCTTTCCAAAAATGTCGATGCGGCTGGTGGATCGTTGCGGTCAAAGTAAGTAGTTAATTTAATTATTTGTAAAGTGCGTAGCTTGATTATTTTGTGTCAATTTCACAAGTAATACGTCATATTTTGTATCAGAAGATTAATTTTGTAGTAATATCTAAACAACAGTGACCCATGCTTCCGGAAATTTACGAACGCACGACAGTGACGTTTCGGCCGTTGTTCGATTATTTGATTTCTACCCACTTTCATATTTTTATAAAGTTTTTGTTCTATTTCTCCTTTAAATTATTATATTTGGTATTTGATTTTATTCCAGAGGTAGAATTAAATCCAGAATTAGAGCTCCAGCTTCTGGAAGATGATCAGATAATATAATAATAATAACAGAGGGTATCTGTGATGATGAAACGGAAAATTTAAATTTTTCCAATGACTCTGCAGTAGTTCGCAGTTTGAGTCCCACAGCTAGACGTGTAGATCATAAAATCTGCAACACGGCAAGCGATCATGGCGGTTTATGGTACCTAGAGAAACCAGGAATCCACCTCGAGTCAATCAATGATTACCAAAAACCATAAGGAGGAATGTTACGTATTCAACAGATCCATCCATCTATATTGAACAAGTTGCAGTCAGCAGTGACCCCGCAACTTCCAGTAACCAAATAAAACGCCGCAAACCTGATACACCTGCTCCCAATCAACCGTTCAGCAAAGGAAACGTACAATCTACGAAACAAACACCATGTCAAAGGCCCCAGCTACAGAGAAGATTATGGATAATTATTGCATTCAACCAAAAAGAACACGACTATCCCCGACGTTGAGCAGCACCAGAAGTCAGATCTCCTCTTGCGTACTTTCAGAATTACTTTTCTGATGATTTTTTTGAAGAAATATTATAGTGTACTAACCAATATCATCTTTGGACTACTGGTAAAGTTTCGAATAGGAATGCCACAGAAGTTAAGAAGCTGATGGGCATACATTTTGTAATGGGGTGCTTACCTTACCTACGACTCCAGATGTACCAGAGGCGAGAGCTTCAGCTGAAGATAGTTGCTGAAAAAATGTCCCGCTGTCGTTTCAAAACCTTACGTACAATTCTACACTAGATGATAACACTAATTCTCTATGGAAGGTACAACCCGTAAAAAACAAATGAAAAATGCTTGCTACAATTATGAAAGGATTCTTAGTAATTATTAAATAGATGAACAAATTTTCCCATTTTGTGGCGTGTGTCCGAGAGGATTACGTCAGGTGATTAATTCAAAACCCAGGCTTAATAGGCTTTGTGGCTGCTACTAGTGACGGTCCTATGATTGACTTCGAAGTTTATCAGGGAGTTCGAACAGAATTTGAGGACAAGTCGTTGGGTATTGACGCTGCTGTAATACTTCACCTGACGAAGACTATACCTCTGGTAAGATTCGTCTACCTTGACAGGTACTTTACGTCGATTCCTTTGCTGGAACGAGTAGATGAGGATGGTTTCATTGGACAAAAACTCTGATGCCAAACAGAATACCCGACAGAGAAAACTTTAAATTCAAAGAAGACTGAAAAATGAACAGAGGTGAAAGTGAACAGTTTGTCAGTAGAAAAGTCGTCCTTGTAAAATGAATTGACAATAGATCCGTTTTAATACTAATTCTTTGAGACTGATTATATGCTTGGCAAATATTTCAGGTCAGGTAAATAAACAAACAATTTAAATAAATGATAATTTAAACTACTTTGTTGTTTATTTCGTATTTCATCAGAATTCATAATTAATATCAGATAGACGAATGCAAGCCGAAAACGCACGATCGTGCGATGCCGTTTTACAAAAAAGGGGAGAGGGGGGATTTTTTTCAACATTTTTCTTGAGTTACTAATAGGTCCAGTAAGGCGAAAAATAACATGTTACCATTTAATTCTAAAAATAAGTTTTCAGGCCTGAAAGGGATATATGAACTTTCATTTACTATGTATATATACATTATGATAAAAAATAAAAAGAAGTATATACCACATTGAATTATGAATGACACTTTAAATATTGTGTATATTCTATATTTCAAGTGTCCATATAAAGACAGAGACTTGTAAATAAATATTACATTAATATTTTTGACTTACAACATAAAAGGGTTGTTCCAGATAATCAAGAATTTTTCTATAGGTTTGGACGGCAATATAACTAAAACAATACTATATTCTATGATTTTGTGAAGAAAAGTATTTGTAAAATTGTTTACTTTTAAACTTGAGATTAAATATCGTGCATACACCTAATTTTATATTTGAACACATTCAAGTATTGTCGAACTGTGATAGGGAACAACCCATTGTCTTAATTTCTATGAGTACAATAATTTCATACGTTGCGCCGAGATAGACGATTTAAGTACTAAACAAAGGTGGGCTAATTTTCGATAACAGTATTCAGTTTATGAACTACGAGATTTGAAAAAAACCTCTTAGATAAGGAAACAATCATGTCACTGAGATATTGAACAAATAACCATGAAAGACAAATTCAAGTATGGGCATATTTTTTCTAGTTAGAATTTATTATTAGTATGTAGGAAAAATTGCACAGCCTCTTTAAAAACAAGTAAGAAGCTATGAAATTTTGTCTATGACACTATTGTTGTTCTATTTAAAATATGTTTCTATGGTAATAAAAACTTGATTATAAAATCTAATAATTCAAAAGTTCCTAATACTTTAGCTAAATTAAAAAATGAAGATGTATTCTTTAAAAAAATTACCAAAACTCATAGATAACTTCAGTGAAAAAAACAATAAAAAAGTGAAGAGAATAAAAAATAAGGATGCACAAGGATGTTGTTTATGTGTTAATATTATCATGAAAAAAAATTATACATTACTTAAAAAATATTGGTTTATATATATAGAATAGTTCTAGTTAACCCTTTAAGCAGTCAGTTATTTTACCAGAAATGCTCCCAAATAAGGCATATTTTATTACCATACTTAATAGAATAAGAATATTAAGATTTTTTTTATTTTACAATTTTGGACTCAACACCCCCTAAATGTTTGCTTATTTCAAGTACATTCTGCATGCAGTAAAGAATGGTTTACAAGTTCTGCAAAAATTTCTCTCATACTCACTGTTAATTTTGAAAATATATAATCAATAATGAAAAATGCGGGCAAACCAGATGAGGCCAATTTCGGGTAGCACATACACTGTACGGGCAAACTGCTTAAAGGGTTAATACTATTGAATTGTTATTAAAAGAAATAGTAACATTTGCATTTGTTTTCTTTTTTGTTATTGTAAATAATAGATTGTAACTAAAAAAAATATATTAAGGTTGCCTTTCCACAACAATAGTGTGGTTTGTAACACAGCAAGACACCACACTCAAAAAAGTGATCATATTCATACGGAAAAATAGAATTGTCAATTTCATAAAAGTCTATACAAATGTAAAAAATATTATTACAAAAACTATATATTATTTAAATTAGGTGTAGATGTTACTACTGCCAGTACCATATTCTACATTTTATTTGCTAGTTATATCCTTAATAACTTTAGCTTTATCAATTGTCAGAAGCTTTTAATGACAATTCACATAAGGCCTAAATTAGTAAAGATGCCATATTTACACTTAAGTATACATTTTCTGTATTTTAGAAATAGACTTGGAAGTCCATCTGGATCATATTAAAAGTGTTACAAAGGCCTTATGACGAAGCAGAATATTTATGATTATTATGGATAATCAAAAATTCCAAGTGATGTAGAGAAGAACATAGGTACTCTTAGTAACACAATGTCTACATAATAAACTAAATCTAAACATTTACAATTCCACTAAATGTTAATCTGCAAATGCGGACATTAAATGAATTACTGCACTTCATTATTGGCACTTAATTGTTATAATCATCCATTAACAGACACTCCCATTAACTTATAACTAAACACGCTTTATATTTACATGTGCGTTAACAAATAATAATGGCTGTGAGAACTTTACAATGTCAAAAATTTCATTGTCTAAATTATCATATTGATTTCGCCAAGATCAAGTCACTTGTTAAAGTTGTAATATATGATAGTATAATTTTCTATTAATGTTGCATATCAATAATGCAATCAAGTAACTCTGATTGCATTGTTAAAAAAGATTCTTGGCTGTCAGGATATACGGAAACATATAAATTGTTATCTTCATGTTGAATTGAAACAAAACCTTTGGTATCAATGATTTTGTTCAAATAGAATTATTTGGTTTAATCAGAACATAATAAAGAAACATAAACAGAAAAAAAGCATAAAAACTAGTAAATTTATGAAATATGTGTTCGCTGCTATATGTTTGTTTTTTAAAAGTGTTCTTATTGTTACTAAACAAAGTTCATTTAAGTTATAACTTAGTAGATAACATTGATTCTATTATGTAATGAATGTCCTTTGTTTGGAAGCGTGAGTGATTGAGATCGATCAATGAATTAGAGGCTTAATTATAGTTATAGGTTGATAAACCTATCTTTATATATGAGATATATACCTTAGCAGCTATTCATAATGATTGCATTATCTTACATATTAAGTAATTATCACGTTATTTAATGGTTTGAACTAATATGATTTGCTTTCTGTCACACATAATGTATGATTGTTCAAGTGCCTGGTTGCATTATTTCAAAATAGATCAGTTGCTACTTGTATGTCAGATTTTATTTGCTGGGATTTTTGTTTAGTTAATTACAGAGTTTCGACACTGTAGCGTGGTATTGGGAATTGAAATTTTATGAATGACCTCAGACCAATTTTATTACTTTAGCCTGATAAACATTTTAAATTCCTTTAATAAATAAACACGATGAATGCAACGGAATAGAGGATGGTATTAAAATTTCTGTTTATGTTCTTTCAACATCAAGCTTGTTTATAGTACTGTCAGCAAATGCAAGGAAATTATTCTTTGCGTCAATTAACGTGAATTGAAGGTCTTTTGACAATTCTATTGATAATGTTGCTGGCGTGGCGGTTTTATGTGCACGGGTGCGGGATGCACTTGTATACTTATCAGTGTGCGTGTGTACATCACACGATAATCTCGCGAATGACTCGCCTAGCGCGAGAGTTCGGTGTGGAGTACCCCGACTCCAGAGATTCGTCGTAGCTTAGGGATAGAGGCGGCGGTTTGTCCTCCGACCCGCCTTCCTCCGCGCCCGCGTACGCCTCGGGCAGTCCGCTCACCTCGTGGTACGGAGACTCTGCGAGAGAACAAAATCATCCATCATGAGGACTAAGACAAACATAGGCAAAGAAAAGCCGGCAACACATTTTTGACAGTCCTTTAATGTTCCGAAATCATGGGCAGCGGTGCTTGCTTACCTCTTACTACATAAAATAATAAAAAGAACTTCAATATTTACCGAAACAGCTATAAAGTCACTCACATCACTTTTCTATAAGTGACACATGCACAAAAGAATATAATAATATTTGTGTTACTTGTATACTCTTATAGAACTAAAAAGATATATCCTTTAGATGTATGTATGCATTTGTAACAAGTGTAGTACTATGTATGCTACCAACAATAGAGTGAAATGCTTTGATCATATTGCTAGCAGATATTAAATGTGTCAATTATGAAAGCTGTGAATAGTTCCTTTGTATGGCTTACCTGTGTGCTGGTCCATACGCTTCTTAGGCTTGTGCACGGACGCGTAGGAATCAGAGCAGTAGTCCTGTCGAGAGGGGTTCTGCGAGGTGCGCATGTAATCGGCGTTGGGCGGGCCGTGGGCGGTGTGGGCGGCGTGCGGCAGCGGCTGGTAGGCGGCGTAGTCGTCGATTGTGCCGTAGCCCGCGTGCATCGGGTCGTAGCCGTAGTTGCTGCTACGCTCCAGCATCATCATGCCGGTGTTGTTGGCGGCGGCCATCTTCATCTGCCACAGCGAGTCCTGCGAGTTGACACTGCCGCCGTTGTTGCTGTTCGCGTAGCCCTTGTCCATGTAGCCGGTATTGACCCCTGTTTGACGTCACACGGTTATAATATGCGTACAACCGGAAAATGAAACTCGAACAAATGGTTTAGAAAAGCCACTCAAACTACTTTTCTTTTAGGTAAGAACACCTCCTATACTTACAGTCCATATTAGTCATGTTCTGGCCAACGTGGGTAGGCGTGGCGTGCGGTGCCATATGGTATCCATACGCGGCCTGCGTCGCGTATACGGCATTCTTCGAATCGTCCATAGAGAGTTCCATGGAATGTTCCAGAGCCTTGTTCTCCATGCCGGCGTTGGGATACTCCATGTACGGCGGCGGGGCTTGGTTCTTGGGTGACGTTAAGGACATGCCGTGACCTATCGAGGCCATCTCGTAGTCCTTTTTCTTTTTCTCGGTTCGTTTGCACCGGCAGAAGATGAAGAGCAGGCATAAGAATAGAACAAAAACGATGACCGATACCACTATTGCGATCAAAGTTGCCGTTGTTAAAGCAGACGCTTCCTTGATGTAGGCTGGACCAACTGTCAACAATAACTTTTATTAGTTGTCATGAACTATCTTAAATATTTATCAAGAATTACTTTGTCTTGTGTTAACTAACGGCATTATGGAAAGTAACGAATACATCCGCACATTTATGGGGATTTGTTCAAACATTAAATAATAAAATAAATTTCGCCATAGAATTTGACAACATTCGACAGAAGGTTTTTGTGAATTTTACAAATAGTTGTGCCATATGGCGAGCCATAACAGTTAAACCAGGCCATTTGGATGTAGTTATGCAAAATGGATCCAACAGAAAAAACTTGTCTCTGAAAAATTGGATTTTTAAGTAAAATCAATATTGATTTATTTATTCCCTAACTCCACCGACTATCTACAACTATCTTAACAATATAACCCAATGCAATAGTGTAGCCAATATTAAACACATGGGGTTATAAGCAAGTATAAAAGTGAAATCAAAAACGAGAAAGATTAATTATGATAAATGAACATATACAATTTATTAACACAATAGGAAAGTCGTTTGTTTTTTTTAATTCCTATTAGAATTTAGGTATTGTTATTTGCTGCCTTAAAGGTATTATTTTAATATAATCAACATAAGTTGTTATGTACGGTATTTAAGGTGTTAGCTAAAAAAAAAGCATTTTGTCTGTTGGATCCAATCTCGTGATACTGTTTATTTAGAGGAGAGAGGGAAGGGTTAACTGATACGTACTGTCGGCCTCCACGTAGTTGCTGCAGACGTCCTGGTTGGTGAGCAGGCAGAGGCGCAAGCGCAGCCGCGGGTTGAGCTCGTCCATGGGCGGCGGCGCGCCGGGCCCCCGGGCGGCCGCCCCCACACTCGACGCGGCCAGAACGCCTCGCTGCACGCTGCTGCTCACCCCCGAAACGCTCAGCGGTATTGTTTCAACCACCTACGTTACATTGAATCTTGAGTTATAAATGCCTTTTATTGGGTCACGTACGTAAAAGATTTATCATTTTTGCGGCTGTACGATATTTAAATAAATATCAAGGAACATTTTGCACACGGCCTCCTGATCATATATATATTTATATATATATATATATTTGAAATGCATACTTATATAGATTAGATAGTGAACATCTAGATAAAGAACAAAATATTATACTATACTAAATACTTCTGCTCATTCGACAAATATTTTATTTTTGAGTGGGAATCGAACCCACGATCTTCGGCTTTGCAGTAGGGTGTACATTAACCACTACACCAACGGGTTACGATAAGTTTATACTATAAAATTGTGTTAATTCCTGAATCTGTTTTCTTTGGTTAATCTTTTTTACTTCTTAACTCATCTGAATTTTTTTTTTTTGTAATATATTACCTAATATCGCAAATTTCAAGGCGATCGTAGATTTTTTTTGTTATTACATACAATCGAAGAAAGATCTTCCTAAGATCTTGTTCGAAAATAAAACTTCTCGTCTCATAACAGCGTAACTAAGCAAAAAACACAAACAGCAAAACTAGACAATTAAAGTCTTTTTAATTAACAATATGTAAGTTAGCTTATGTAAGTTTTAGGACTCTTGCTGTCAGACTAGGTTAGTGCCATTCTGAAACACGCGGTAAATACTAGAAATAAGAATAAGCTTGTAACACCGCCGTTTCGTCTGCAAAAGGTGAAAAAATCCTTCATGGTCTTGAGTATACACATATACAATAAAATTCCTGGCTCTACCATTTGAGCGTTTTAAAACTAACATTAGAAATAAAATATTACATAAATCTTATTATACTGTTCAAGAGCTTCTGGAGGACCAAAATGCGTGGAATATAGTTGATTGACTCGTATTTGGGATAGATATTATTGTATTAAGGCAATACTGTAAAGACATTTTAACAGAGCAATTGTTGAGTTTCTTGCCGGCTCCTCTCAGCAGAACTGCATTCCAAGCCGGTGGTAGCTTCCTCACGAACTGAGATGTAAAAATGACGATTCATAAGTGCTTGAAAAGGCCTATTTGAATAAATATATTTCGATTTGATTTGATCCTATATGTGTATGTATTATATACTGTATGTATACATATACTGTATGTATTATATATAACTATATAGATATTACCTTCATTATCGCCAACAGCGTCAGTGTTCATCGTCAAAGATGGTAATGTTTGTTGCTCCTCTTCTTTCACAATTTCCTTGTCTGATGGATCATATGAGGAATCGATCTCTGAAATTATTATGACATAGTTCATGCCAAATTATAGTACTATTAGCTTCCTTCCTTCGTGATTTGTAAATTAATTTAGGAGATTATGCAACGACGAGGCAGTCTATAACAACATAGTAGAACAAAATCTGCTGCTCTACGGTTATCCGAAGATTTAAGATTCCTTTAAAACTCAGGTTTACGAATTAAGATTTGAACTGTCTGTGCTTCCGCGTTTCGTCCGATGTGTAAGCTAGCTGGCTCCATCCTCCTCCCACCTCTTCTCTCTTTCTTCCTCCCCCCTCTTCTCTCTTTCTCACCCTCCCTATTCCCACCCCAAAGTCCGTAATCGAGTTGCGAATGTTTATTTGCTTGCTCGTTTTCCTCCTCCTCCATAAAAGATTGAAGTTATACTACGTTAAAAACATTGCCCCAAAATTGGAACATAATAATACCTACTCATTGTTACTTGGCGGCTGAATACGATTAACTAACAGTGCCCTCGCAGACTAAGCGTTATACCTCTTATAACTTATAACTTTTTGAATATATTAATATTTATCATTTGATATAATCGACGTTAATAACATAAATCATTTGAAATGCTTGACGTTAATAATATAGAGGTAAAAAATTTCTTGCATCACGCTTTTCGTATTTATAAATAATAATAATGATCTCCCGACAGAATCCGGCCACGGCGGCCGATCTACAAGAGATCAGCTAAGTGCACAGGATATATTATAGTGTACAAGCGTTTACGCAGACACAAGTGCACTCGCTCTTCCT
>DWHO01001095.1:0-16597 GCA_018247575.1 Eurytides lysithous rurik
TATCTAAAGATACTCAATCATTGAGCGCTGTTGTGAAAGCAATTTATAAAAAGGGCTTTTCAAAGATATTTTTATTTTCGCAGACGCTTTCAAAGAGAATTCTCAAAATTCATTCAATTCAATTCTCAATCAAATAAAATTTAGTGCGTAATACCTTTTATTTTTTTCATAATAAAATAATACGCTTTACGTGTCTTTGAATTTTACGACTTATTACTAAGAATAATTTTAAGACTTAAGTTTTAAAATTACGAGATTTAAATACTTGAAAATTTATTCTTACAAATAAAGCTTTCATATATTGGAATTCAATTATACTTGTATTTATATAACAATCTTATTACTATAATTACTTTTAGTTAAAAGACATTATATTATTTTGGCCTGAAATTTTTTTTTTTTGATTTCAACAGGTTAGTCCTTAACTACAGTCTCAGCTAGTGTCTCTTATCAAAAGCCAACTTTCCATTGCCATTCAAATTGGAATTCAATTAAAGTATGTTTAAAGTGCATCACAGAACATTTACAGAATTGTAGAATTAACTTTACGATTATTTTAACCCCTTACGGCCAAAGTTACCAATCAAAAGGGTCACTGATTGGTTTTTTCATTCCAAACACGCAACATGAAAAAGGAATTGGAAACGTGAATTCCACTTATCTCGTCCGCACGAACAAAAGGGATATATTTTAAAGCTTTATCGAAGGACGACGGAAAATATCCTAACGAAACCCTAATTTGTACTGTTTCGTGAAAAAAAGTATTTTTCCTGTTATATTTTTTTCGTAGTGGAAAGGAATGGTTAAATCAATTGTAAAGAAATGATTTCTTTTAAGTATACTGAATATCACGAACCTAAATTTTCACCGATTATACCGCATAAAATATAATTTTGTAACTTCCACATGCGTAATACTTTAACAGTATAAGATGCTCTGTCTCTTGATTCAAGTGTATCTTCTCTTGAATAAAGTATATTTTAAAATGATTTTTTCTCTAGGTAGTAAAACCAAAGAAAATTTGGCCCAGTTGCCGCATTCTCTCAATCTTCAAAGGTTCTTTTGTTATCTTAACTATATGTATGTATATTTCGATAAAAATCAAAATTTAGTATTGTAATTTACCTGTTATAAAACTTTGCTAATAGAGTAATAAATAGTACAGTTGATCTATCTAGTCGACTTATCATTAAACTAAAATAACAATGGGAATATTTTACTCCGTCAATGTCGATATCAATATGAAAATAAATAGTTGAATGTTTTTCAATTTTTTTATATGATACGACTTTTATAGAGTCTACCTGATATTTACGACTTTTATAGAGTCCACCTGTAGTGGTACTACGGGGTTGGCATAACTGCCATCTACTGTGAAGCAGCAGTTGTAAGCGTAAATGTGTTCCAGTTTTTAGGGCAATGACACTGAACTCGTATAGTTGAAATTACTTTGAGGCGCTTTGGTATGGACAAATATATGGCTTCCCATTAGTCACATAATTTGCTCATATTGTCACTCAATTTCGAAAAAAGTTCGTTAACGTTATCATGATCTATAATATATAACTCTAGCAATTTAAACAATAGATGTAATTAAAATATGAATACTGTCCATCTCAGTCCGAGCGATGTGACATTTTTCTTGAGAAAAATGAAATGTAATTAAAACAAAACTTATAACTGCCACAACTGTACCTATCGAATGATTTCTACATATAGATGACTCAAGTTTCATCATGCAAGGATTTCAAAAGTAGTCAGTCAAATCATTAAGTTAGTGCCATAAAATGGCATTAATAAATGATCAAAAAAAAGTATGATGCATAATAATTATTTCTTTAAAACGGCGACAACGATACAACAACAAATTCGAATATACATATGAAAATCGATCATCCATATACGTGGGAAACATGTCAAGTGGCACTAGCGTTTCCGTTTCGTAGTCACGTTTCTGCCATTAACGTAGACTCAATAGGAAAGGTTTTGCATGGAGCATGTCTTTGTATCGTCTAGTATATAGTCGATCGTTCGAGTTCTTAATTGTATCGCAACAGGCGGTTACATAGCGATCTACGTCTAAACATTTGTTCTGGTAGCCTTAAATTCAAACACAAATCAATAACGATTTCTCCTACAAGAAAACAAATGACCTTAATGCTTACTTTAATTATTGTAGTTGACCTATATAATTTAATTTTATTTATATATATGGTGGACGGGCGGGTAAGTGGCCCACACATAAGTGTAATCATTTTTGGAAACTTAAAAACTCATTAATTATGCGAGTTGAAATTATTATATTAATCAGTGATACATCGACGCAGCAGATCCTACTGGTGCTGATAGACCGGTTGAAACCGGAAATTACTACGCCCTCACAGAAAGTTGGCGTGAAGTGGAAGTGTTTGTGCTTCCGCCCACTCGTTACCTTCTTTCTCCTCTCCTTCCCAATGACTCCCTGTCTAAAAAATTCTCTCCTTAAAGGATGACGACGTGTATTCCTTTAATGATAACTTACACTCGTGGCTTTAACGTAAACTTGAAAACTTTGGGTGATCCAGCTGTGAACCTGATACCCACATTACTCCATTTAGAATCAACCTCCCAAATATAGTTGTATGCTTTAGCTTAGGCAATAATTTAGACTCTAAATTATGCAACATATAAGGTTAATAGATTACCTTCTACGTTTAGAACTGAAAAATGAAGTGGCAATTAATGTACAGAACCGATTATCAGAAAGAGATAATTGGTTAGTATCGGCTTTGTAGAGCGTTGTCTCTCTCTCACAATGCACCTCTAGTGCAATATCTATTAAGAGCTGATGAAGCACCCTTAGTAATATTAAGTACTTATAATTTAAAGTCTAGGATTCCCTGTATCGTAAACTCATCATTCAAATTGCCGCCTCGCTGGGAATCGAACTCAGGACCCTCGTAACAACGATTCGGCGTGTTAACCATTGCGCCATTTGGGTTGGCATTATAATAAAACATGTTTAAATTGTATGTATATGTGCTATTGTTTTAAAGAAATAAATAAAAATTAATATAAAATCTCATTGTCCTCCATCTCACAATCTGTGTTCAACATCCTTGTCACTACAATCTAAAATATCAATATTTTCCATTGCATAATCTGTGCTTTCATCACTGTCATTATCACCCGTATTTATAATATATTGTTGAAAGAAATTCCAGTGGCATTTGCAACTCGCTCTTGAACCTTCATAAAATAATTTGTTTTCTCTTTCTCCTCCGTGTATTTTAATATCTTTGCTTCGTTTATAAAATTTTATAAATCTTATAAATAATTTCACGTGACTGACTTGTTATAGCTATAGGCTTCCCTCTTTTTATTTGAGATGTCATTACTTTACTTAATAGATGTACATACCTACGTCTGAATCAAAAATAAATATTAATATATATTAATAATAATAAGGATGTTCCGTTGGAGGTTTTACAACTCTTTATATTTATTTATGAGTGAACGCGACCGTCTTCTACCGAATTTGAAAGAAAAGTGACAAATCAGCGGTAAGGACTGTGTAGCAAGGACAACACTCTACAAAGCCGATACTAACCGATTATCTCTTTCTGAATACCGATGTGCATTATTTGTTGCCGGGTACTGTACCTTATTATCAGTGGTTTCATGTTTGTGTAAGGACCTGTGACGCAGAGGTGTTATTTTTTGGTACAGGAGGCATTTCTGTAATAAAATGGTATATATGAGGTATATCGATATAAGGTCCATTTTTATTTTAAGCTTACCATAACAAACTTTGTTTCGAGCTGGCACTTAGGGAACAACCCATGGAGTAACCTAATAAAATACTGGATGCTGGTTAAGAGCAGTCTGCGGGAAATAATTTTCTCGTCCAGTTTTCTCACAAGTCGACAGTTTATTTTTTTAAGGCAACACAAAAGTCTAAATTACAATTTTCACGAGGGTCTATTATAATATAGAGAGAACGGAGTGTTAAAATCTTAATTAAGTATTTTCTACACACTTACGTGACACCAGTGGGATGTTTTATTTATGATAAAATGGTGATATTATGACTATGAAGAAAACTTACATATAAACGTTATGGCAAAGTTTCATTCCGCTTCTTTGTTTTCACTCGCCTAATGTATTGAAAAGCTTTCCTTTTCAATTCAAATGGAAATAAGCCAGAATCGGATGAAGAAATCTTTTATTTTGACTTAATATTAGCTCAGTGGGCACGAACGTTACTATGAAATAATATTTCCATATAGAGATGCTTACAAACGGATGAGTTTTTTTTCTTTTAAAAAAAAGCTGCCCCTGTTGTAAGATAGAAATATTTTATATTATAAGGGTGTTTTGTTTATACGACAATAAGTAATAATTTGAGGTTCCATTTAACCTTAAAAAGTAAATAAATTGTTTGCTTTCTGTTTCGGAAGAAAATTTTTTTTATATAATACATACTTAACTTATTGCCACAAACACAATCAAGACTCGTGGTGACTACATAATGATATGACATAATGATATTAAATTTAGTGGCTGTCGATTTTACAAAACCCGAGTCTGGTTGCACAAATACCGTTCACGTCTTTTGACTACTACCAGATTCTCCCATTTAATCTTGTTCAATGTTGACCTGTTCGAACCGCTCGGGAAGCTTCTTCTTATCAGCTTGTTATTTTCACCTTGTAAATAGGTGACGTGTTCTGAAGCATTGTTCTGATTAATACGAGTGAACTGAGAATCGCAGTTATACAACGCCAAACACTATCGTCACTAATTTGCCTTTTCGTTTGTATGCATTTTAAGACATAATTTCGTTCATTATACGTTTCCTTTTTCTAAACCCTTGAAGTCACAAATAGTACACCCTAAAGCTAGCGATTCTTTGTCTTTGGCGATCTAACCCTTACAGGTGATAGAAATTACTTTATAATCAGCCCGTAAAGTGCTGGTATGTGTTTCCATGTATACGTTTAATCTAATTACGGTTACGCTATTAACTAAATATTATATTGTAAATTTATCAATTTCACCTTAGCGATCTTAATAGCCTAATTTATCGTAAATGCTTACTTGATCATAATACATGAATGTATAGTTATGGTCTTTTTTATTAAACTCTTGACAAAGAATAAGCTTTGTTTTTCAAGAAAACAGCACGGGCTATAAAGAACTATAAAAGTCCTGTTTACTTCAATGGCAGTTGAATATCATCTAACATAGTGCCTACGCATTAAAATCTACAAATGGAAGAACGTACGTACAAAGAGTGAATGCAGTCTTTCTACGTACACCGAGGTTGCTGCTGTAGTATTTTGTACACTTATGAAAGCGTAACATTGGCTTCATTGGGATCTGAAGTCTGTGTCAAATTACCGTTTCTCTGTCTAAGGTTTTATTTCCGAATAGAACCAAAAATATTGAACACCATGGAAAGGATAATAGGTGTTGTTTATACATTTGTATGATATTGCGCCATGTCACATTGGTGGGTTCAAGTAATTAATTATATAATTGTATCTTTTTGGAATCTCAACGTGTAAAGTATTATTTACATTTGTTTTCTTTGTTACTTAGTGTTCCGTTATATGAGCTGGGCATCGTGGCTGGAGAGACTTACTCCGATCGAGGAACGATGTTACACAGTGTTGTATTAGTGATCATCCATGAGGATTTCAACCCAAACACGTTGGCAGCTGATCTGGCTTTGCTTCGACTATATGAGGAATTCGTTTATAAGTATGAATCCAGAATTATTATTGATTTTTTGGAACTACATATTTTGTCACTAATACGTACAATTTTTATGTATTGTTTGTATAAGTTGTTTGTTAATGCAAATATGAATATGTACCTGGATACGCAAATATAAATAAGTAAAATTGCTATATGGCAAGCTATTATGATTATCGGCGTAGACTTTCTCGGAAGCTCCTTAAAAATTGTGCATAGCTTGTTAAATAAAAACATCTTTTTCGACAAATAATACATTTTAGAGTTTAAGCAATGTTTTCCGACAATATTTAAAGATCGAAACAACTATTGTAATGTGGGTGCAGTGGTTGTCAATGGTTAGCTTAGAAGACGGAAGACACAGAAATAGATAACGTGTGTCAAATAAAGGTCCTATAACGCAGCGTGCCGTCCAGCGAGATCAGAATGCATGCACGGTTTTGTTATAAAATTCCCCATGAGACATGTAAACCCATTTCTCAATAAAAAGATGTTATAAAAATGCCGTAGGGAAATACATCTTACAACTATAGGCCCGATTTAATGATGCTAAGAGCAAAAGCGTACCTTTTTAATAAAATAACCTTTAGAAAATCCAAGCTCACCCGTCGTAGCTTGAATGATGCAGTTGACTTAAGTATAAAGGGGCAGGCTTCAGAGATAGTTTCCTTTTCAGTATGGCAAAGATATGGACTTACCACCACCGCTATAATGAGTATGTCTCAATTAACGTTTTTAAAATGACTTAGGTTTGTTATATTCAATAAAAAAAGTTTTGTTCAGTATAGATATATAATATGGACGCCTGGCCGTGTCATAAGTTTTGTCACAAATTGAAAAATTTTGAAATTTATTGTATTCGAATTACGATTGTAACATGAAAATAAAAATATACACTATTTCGAATTTCATTTACTTTCAAATATGTAGTGGATGTCTCACGAAGACTGGGATTTGGTTGTAGCGTTGCATCGGTGCGTTTATGGGCCAAATCAGTGCAGAAGAAAAAGAAGTTAACGACCTCGCACTATTAGGACCCTAGCAGTGATAAAAGCTGTGAAGGCGCATATCCAAAGAAATCCCACGCGTAAGCAGAAACTTTTGGCTCTTCAGATGGTGTTAAGTAGAACCGCGATGAAAAGGGCGTTGATTGAAGATTTAGAGCTTTGAGCTTATCGAAAAAAAAACAGGACACCGTTTGAATGGACGTGAGTTTTCAACAAAATGGTGCGCGGGAAAAAATACACCGTGACATTCTTTTTCCGTATGAAAAAAATTACCGTGGAGAGAGCTATAATAACCATAATGATAACGTGTACCCCAACAACAGTGAAGAAGCGAGCAGCCGCATTCCGCGTGTCTAGCGAGGCCATTCTCCATCGTCACTCATGGTTTGACTTTGTCCCATATTCGGGTTTAACCGACGTATACTTTTGTGAGGAAGGCGTAAAAACGAATGCAGTTGTGTCAAAATAAAGTGCTCAAATCCTCATGGAACCTCTTTTTCATACCATGTTCAATAACAGACACTGGGTATACCAGCAAGATTCTGCGCCAGCTCATAGAGTGAAAACGCGCAAGACCGACTCGCGTGACTTCATACGGCACCAAGATTGGTCCTCCAGTCAAGACTTAAATTGGTTGGATCCTCGTTTTAATCAGCCGCCCCTGGTATAGCCATTGGTATAGACTTCGTTCGTGCTGCTCTAGACTACTGGTTACGCAGGGTCTACACCCTAAGCCTACGCTTCTATTCATAATTGCCGCATTTTAAATAAAAATTGACAATAGTAAGAAACTTCATTTTTAGACACCTATTTTTATTTTTGTAGACACCCTTTAAATTTTTACTAGACATTGAATTATCCTCTTTTAATTTAAATTCTTCTTGATTTGCCTTTTGCTATAAATCACATTAAACTTTTTTATAATGCGTAAAATGGAATTTAAAAGATAATAAAATTTATATATTTTTATCATTAATTATTCTTTTCTAATTGTTGTTTTAAATATATATACTGTATGCATATAAACTTAAGATGCGTGTGTATCATTTATTTAAAACTGAAAAGCTGAGCCCAATGGCGATCAAACAATTAATATCTAAAAAGTTTTTCTCTTAGCTTTTATGTTTATACCAAAGACCTCACAACTTTCTGGCGCCGCGAAAGCAATAATATGGTAACAAGCTGCTGCACGATTATTACACGTTTTTTTCATACTCACACTGAATTAACTGTTAGGTACTAGTAAAAATCATGACCGTTCGGAACAGATGCTAAGCTATTGGCTTCGGCGTCGCAGCTGGGTTCGATTCCCACCCGGGGCAATTATTTGTACACACTACAGATATTTTTTTCGTTTCTGGGTGTTTGTAAACTTTATGTATGTCAAACGCCTTTATAACACATGATATTACTATCTTACAATAGGGGTAGCGTTTTTTAAAATAAAATAAAAAGATCCCAAATGGAACATAATTCATAGAAGTGAGTAATGTGTTTGAAAGACATTGCGGGTAAACATATAAATCAAAATCATATGAAATTAAAAAAAATAAGGCTTATTTATTATGATGACGTAATTCGAAAGAAATCCCGTGAAATGTCGCACTTCAATAGAGGATACTGCAATTCGAAGAATGTCAATATATCACGAGAAAAGCTGAATCTGGAAAAAGTATTTGCTCTAAGAAGTGAAAAATCTGAATGCCAATAAAGCCCGACTGGTGAAATATCCAGGCTTAGCTGGAAGAAAGCGTACATATAATTGTTGCTGCATTTTATTATTAGTACGGTACAAATTGATACGAGTGCACCAAATATCGTTTATTTATATTATAAGTAGATAGTTTTATTAAAAAAGGAGGTTTTGTTAGGGCTAATAACACAACCATTTGTTACTAATTACCGGTGCAGATATTTATTAACGTTTTTATGTTACTAAATTTGTTATGTTAACAAAATACATTTTTTATCTTAAACGGTTTAGTTTTTTTAAACAAAATTAGACATAAGTAAATAATATGTATGTGTAAATATTTATATTTTTATTCTGTGTAATGAGATAAATAATGACCTCCTGACCAATTTTGGACACTGCGGCGGAGATCAACCAAGTGCGCAGGATATATTATAGTGACACAGGTGCACTCAATCTTACTTATTCTCATAGCCCGATGGGACGGATTACCGACACTACCGGAAAGAGATCAGGTGACGTTAAATCGACCTCTTATAACGACTTCTCCAAACCACCGCCAGATGGCCTCGATAAGAAACCGGGAACGACTTTTTAAATGCCCATCCGATGCATGGTTCATCTCACTTTTCAGTCGATCGGATGATCAGCGCGTAATGCCCTAACCAAACTAAGAACAACAACACAATGTCCTCTTTGCCCTTCGCGGGATTTAAACCCACGACCTCCGTTTTGTAAAGCGCGGGCCCCTACCACTGGGCTATGGAGCAGGTTATATCTATATAATCTATATAGATATAATGTATTAAGTATTTAAATCAGGTTAGGTCATCACCTAATTACAACTGTCGCTAGATAGTTCCCAGCTTCATCACGTTTCAACATTTCAGGATATCCGTGAAGCCAATTGCATTGATTTCTCCCACGTCTACATTGAACGACGAAAGAGTTTTCGTGACCGGTTGGGGAAGGTGTGATTTGACGGTACTAATTATTAATTATTTATATCTTTAAGGTTACGGCAAGAAGGCCGTACAACACGCTTATCAAAGGAAACTACTTTACAATGCATCCTTTTAAAAGGTCACCTGTATTACCTTCACTGTGTTTTTTTAATTATTAATATTTATAGCGCTTCTTTGTCCACGTTAAAACTCATATTGAGGCATTTACAAGAAACGTACACTTCATTTTGCAAAATTGAATACTCACTAACGAATTGAACGAATTAATTTTATTGCTGGAGGCGTATTGCTTTATTAAATTTATTTGCTTTTTCTGTTCTGTTATTTTTAAGCGCTCTTATTGTATCGACACTCGTAACCTTTTGTAGTGTAACGAAAATATTTTTAATATAAATGAAAAGATGCGATGCGTATGTATATTTTAATATGTAACTGTCACATGTTATTTTGAAATAATTGACACAGTAAGCATTTCAAAAGTAAGTTTATCAAAAGGAATAGATATCAAAAGGAGTTTACTAATACATAGATTTTTTACGCTAACTAATTAGCTTATAATTCAGAATGAACCCCGTAACTTTGAATAAAAATCAACAATCATTCAACCTGCTTTAATCAAGGTTGTCTCAACTGACTCTAAATTAGGATGAGATTTTAAGCAGGCCTTTTCCTCCATGTTTTATAATCCAACTAATTTAAGTGTGAGCTGCAGGACTGTCCCAGTCATCGTTCCGGTTGAATTCAATTTCATGCCTCCTTAATTAGTTTTGCGCGCTTTTCGCTCTATAAGCCGGCACAGAATCTTGCTGGAATATCTGGATATCAGCAAGATTCTGTGCCGGCTTTAGACGCTGGCGTCTGTTGTTGAACATGGTATGAGAAAGGTGTTCTACAAGGTTTTTGAGGATTGTATTTTGATACACAACTAACTGCGTTCGTTTTTACGACTTCTTACAAAAATATACATTAGTTAAGAGCGAACTCCGCCAAACCGGGAATAAGTGATGGAAAATGGCCTCATTGGACATGCGGAATTCGGCTGCTCACTCCTTCACTTTTTTTTTATTTTTTTTTATGTAGTAGGCGGTTCACCTGATGGTAAGCGATTACCGCCGGCAATGGACATTTGCAATATTACTGAACTTGCAAATACGTTGCCAGTCTTTAGGGGGGTAAATTTTAAGAGAGGAAGGGATGATGTTCGAGTGGGAAAGGGAGGAGTAGAAGAGTGAGAGAAGGAATAAGGGAAGGGAGGGGATGGGCCTCCGGCCACCTCACTCACCGGACGAAATGCGGAAGCAAAAACACTTCCAATTCACGCCGATTTTCTGTGAGGTCGTGGTACTAATCCGGTTTGAGCCGGCCCATTCAGCAGCGGGAATAGCTGCGTGGCTCTACCACCGTTCACTATTGTGGGCGTACAACTTATGGATCGAAAAAAGATTTCACGGTGTTTTTTTCCCACGTACCACTTCAACAAAATGCGGAATCTGAAGAGATTCCGCATTTTGTCTCTCTTCAGGTCCATATAATGCGCAACCAAATGAAGGTCCTGTTTTTGTTTCGGTAAACTCGAAGTCTAAGTTTCCATTTCCAAAAAATTAAAGACACCCCGTTTTCAAATTGGTTCTGCTTAACCCCATGTGAAAATCCAACGGTTTCTGCTTACGCGTGGTATTTCCCTGAATTCGTGTCTTTGCAGCTTTTATCACTGCTGGGGTCCTAACATTTCTTTTTCTGTCTTCTACACTAGAATTATCATTATATCGTTGGATGAAACGATAAAGGAATCTTTCGGTTAAATTCAGTAGTTGGAAAATCTAATTAGGCGCGTATCCGCTCCGATGAAAGCGTCCGCTCTATATTAAAAAAAAATGAAATAGTGCACAGTTTTATTTTCATAAAACGTTCGAAATTCCATTTTAATAATAATTTTTTGACGAGTATTCAAATTTGAAAAAAAAGTTCAATATGTCAGAACTTGCGACCCGAATAAGCATATATATATAGCCTTATTCGGGTATATATATTATTTTAATGTTTTTCAGGGAAAAGAGTTGTGTTTGCCCCGTTCTACGAGATTCTTACCAGGAGAGAAAATGGATCCAATTTTGCGAACAATTTCTTTCGTTGTGACAACACCTAATTACTACTGCGACGGATATGAACGCGTAAGCCATATATGTATACTATCTTGTATAAAACATATATAATTATTAATTTTATATACTGACTTATAATTTAGTAATAGGTTAAGCATTTCACGCACGTAAAGTTGTAACTTGATACCCGTAACTTGTACTGAACTTGTGATAAATGGTGTATTTTTACAGAAAATCTGCGTGAAGTAGAACTTTTTTTGCATCCGCGTTTCGTCCGGTAACTGACGTGGCCGAAGGCCCATCCTCCTGCCTCCTCCCCATTCCTACATTCCTTCTCCCCTCCCTCTCATTCACTCTACCTCCCTCTTTCTTCTAAACATTCTCGCCTTATAGGCTGGCAACGCATTTACAAGTACCTTTAATGTTGCACATGTTATCAGGTGAGCGGCTTGCTCGTTTGCCCGCCATAAAAAAATAATTATATTTTTCTGCGTAATTTTTTTGGAAATCAACTATTTATTTATGCACTTTTGTTGACATTTCTCAGTACTCTACCATGTTAAATAATGATCTAAGTATTTACGTAAGCAATCTTCACAGCACGAGACACGCTTGGGCCCAGGAATGTTATGTGTTGGCCTCGCACGGGAAGAGAATGCTGTGGCCCCATGCTTGGCTGTGCCGGGCGCTCCACTGGTCTCCAACGCTCGCCTGGTTGGACTTCAGTCTTGGGGTTTCGGTTGCGGCTATCAGAACGACTTGCCATTGGTGTATTCCGACGTTCGGTTTTACCAACCGTTAGTGACATCTGTTTTTTTGAATATTTTTCTTCCAATCCGAAGAGCATTATCGGTTTAGGGTTCATTAAATTCCTCCCTCGATTTGGATGTATCTTCAAAATTTTAATAAATGGACAGGCTAAATAATGTCATAAATAATTCAAAATTGATGATGTAATAATTATAATGATGAAAAAATTTTCTACACTTTTTTTTAAGTTTTTCTTATTTTTAGCAGTCTTATCAGCAGTCTTATTTTTTATTATTCGATATAACGGTTTATCGGTAACAAATAATGTGAATACCGAGTTTCAACAGGATCAACTATTGGTTGAAAAAATTATTTCTTTTCTTATAGATGGATTTTACACAATGTTCCAATCCTTCGTAAACTAACCCAGAACAATTTAACAGAAATCTTTCAAGTGATGACAGCTTTTACGCTATCTAAGTGGTTGAGCTTAACAAGGGGAACTGGCGAGCCCTTGAAAATAACGCATATTCCTAAGAAAATTCCACAAACAAATCTAGATGTTGTGTTATCTAAGCTGAGAGGAAATATTTTTGACGTTCGTGATTTCATATATTCTGGTGAATTTCACGAGTCAAAAAGGGCTATGATCGAAAGCATTCGAATTGAATTGCAAAATTCACATAAAAATAAAACTCCATCGCTGCAAAAGGCAACCACGCTACTACCGTTCCTTGATAAATATAAACTTGAAAGCGAGGAATACTCAATAGCGAAATATGACGCCACTACTGAGAATCACAATGAATCGGGAGAAAGATACGATAATTCAATAGACATTAACGAAATAGATAGTGAATCTGATGATGAAAGTAAAAATAGTGATGGTGGAAAATAATTTACATTATTTTAATTAGAAATTTTAAAAGGTTATTATATTTGTATATCTGTTACTGGAAACGATATAGCGTTTATAAAGATAATAGCGTATAGAGGCCCTATGTTGCCATTTCAATCACTTTACCGACAAAGTGCTTATGAAAAAATTGAGGTAGAAATGAACGTTTGTATGTTATCCAAAAAGTTAAGAGCAAACTTACAACGGTATTTAGCTACTGCTCTGAATTAAAAATATGTCTAACCCCACTATGCTGAGTGTCTCTTAAGATAACGCTTGAGCTCTGTATTATATTTAGTCACACACGAAGCAGGGTTGAAGCTCAATTCGTGTCGGTGTAAATAATAAATTCATGAAAGTACAGTAGTAAACCTAAACGGAATATAATATTATTAAATTATATTCCTAACAAATTATCTTTGGTAATAGTGTTATTTTTTATTGTAAAAGAATTTGCGTTTCGCCAGCTAAACTATATCCCTTGGATAAGATATAATATTGACAACGTATTCAATAACACCAACTAAAGTATAAATAAAAATTAGTTGTTGGTAATTGGCGGTAATATTGCTGTATTATTTATTAAAATTTGTTGTGTTTAAAGATTGTTGTTGTTTTTTATTTATTTTCTAAAGCAAAATTGGTAGTCATTAGAACCCTTAATACCCCATTAAGAACATTACTTACTCCTTCGTTTACGATTTACTAATATGATAATGACGTTAATATCAATCGTAATGATCGCATTGGACGTAGAAGAGTATTTTATAGAAGCGAGTAAAAAAGTTATTAAAAAAATTGATTATTAAGCTACTGAAGAGCTTATTAAACAACCATCGTAATAATATTATTAACTCTTTAGACACACATCATACACGCAACATACATGCATACACACACACACACACACACATACACCGGCGCGAGCTCTGTCACGTACGCACTTAAGAACATACACGCACATTTACTGACAATGATGTTATCAGCTGGAAGAGGGCCTGAAGACCTAAATACAGGCTTCGCTTAGTTTGGACATCAGTCTCCCACATTGTCTTGTATATTTTTTTGTCATTATTGTTATCTCTTTAAAAAGAATGTGCGAGAAATAAACTATTTTTATTCTATTATAATTAAAAAAATATTGGATTCCTATCCAATAGTTTTAAAATACATTAATTTACGTGAAATGGTATTGAGATCAACGACGGTCTCATTAGATACTTCGGTACATGAGAGTTCAGCGCTGTTATACCGCAGTAAATCAACCGAGAATTTTTCACTAACTGTTTATGAAATTTTGACATTGGCGACGGTGTTTGTAATTTTTCTGCTATTTTAAACGATTGGAAGTTTTGTTAGAACTGCATGAAAATTACTTTAATCTACTGTAACTACGGTGTTTATAATTATTCTGCGTAACTAGTCACAGTGATAGACAAGTGTTATTTAGTGCTCTATTTCTATCATGTTTAAAGATTATATCACATACTTCAATGAGGCCTCTAAGATATCGTTTATAACGATGCACAAATGCTATCTAAAGGTACATGCTATCACATTTTAGCCTACATTGTTAACATAACATTGGCTTGTGATCTGTGTAATCTTAGGCGTTTCTGAACTTTCCAATTTTGAATCATTCAAAAGACCGAGGAGGGTCCCCTCAGCCCTGGGCCGGCTAGAGATGTATTTGCAGCTGACCTCTGCCGCCTGTTACGAGCCTCGGGGATGTCCTCATTGCTCGGACAGAACCTCGACCGGTTATAACAGGTCGGTGTTGGGGGTTGGCATTGGTCAATTGGTTAATGATACAAGATCGTACTACGTATGAGCCCCAAAGGTCAGGTGAGACCGGATATAAGTTTTATATATGCCAAGATTGGCTGTAACCGGTAACTTAGGTGAAAGGATTGGGTAAAGGACGTTTGGGCCTGACGGATGCAATGATCGACAATCGGCATCATCCGCAGCGAGCCGTCAATCTGGCATCCAAGGTACCAGATGGTCGTTTCATACTTTATCGCCTGACCACGCAGCTCAAGCTTAGGTAGGTCTTGAATGAGCCTAAAGCAGATGGCGGACGTCTTGTCAACATTGACCGACATCCGCCACCTGTCAAGCCATTTATTCTAACTGGCGCTGCATTTATCCTCGCCGCGAACGCTGCGTTGCGTGAAGACGTAAAGAACGCGCTGTCGTCCGCATACGGGACCAACAGCACGTCTTAATCCCGATCGGGAGCGTTCTGCTCTAACGTGGGAATGTGGTTCGTATACACCACATACAGGTGTGGCGACAAAGAGCTTCCCTGCGGGGCCGGCTTGAACCGGATGAACAACGGGCGGCGGTGATCACTTACCATCAGGTAAGCCGCTTGCTCGATTTTCAGCCTAATCCATAAAAAAATATGTGTATAGAACGAATTAAGATTACTTAAATTATTTACAATTTAAATAATCTTAATACTCAAGACTATTTCACCTTTTTTACAGTGTTGGCTCTGTAGAATGTTGGCTCTATATAGTGTGCAGTATTTACAATTTAAGTAATCTTAATACTCAAGACTATTTCATCTTTTTTACAGTGTTGGCTCTATAGAGTGTTCGCTCTATACAGTGTTAGTCAACAAGAGACGTTATATGAAATTATAAACACATGTAGAAGTCCCATAGTTTCTCTGAAAACACTGTTCTGCACACTACAACGTTGTAGTTGCGTATTATATGATATGTATGTTGATATTATATGCGCACAAAGCTTTTGCAATGGTTTAGCAGTTATTATAAAAGGGCACGTCGCGGCAGAACGTTAAATTCCTAATTTAAGAAACTAACGACTAAGTGATAACTTAAGAGAGACGTAACTGATTGTATTTTATTATAGGTTATAACTTAAAACTATTTTAGCACTATAATTACTTATTACATAATACTATTAAGATAGATACCAGATAACATTATAATATTAGATATTATTGTTGAACGTTTTTCAATCATAAGCAGACGAGCGACAAACATCTAGTTCAGTTCTGATATCTTCATATAAATGCACGATCTCTATGGAAATCCATCCCACAATTACGACGAATTAGGCAACAATAGCAACAAAATTACGTCAACTCGGTCTTTTGTATTCTCTTAAGATTTGATTATAAACTGAGCTATACGTAGATTAATACAAATGTGATTCGGAATTCGTATTCACGAAAGTGTACGCTGTAACAGTGAAACGTTATTTGTACAGTTACAAAATCTTAGTTAATAAAAAGAAATTTAAAAGGAAGGTCGACCATATATTGTGATATAGTCCTGTTTTACATTTCTAAGTTTCTTCTAAAGTTTACAGATTATGTTTGTTAAAACTTTCTGGTTTTAGTTCTAAATATTTCTTTCTTATCTTATCTTATCTGGACTGACGTTGATGCTTTTAGCCTATGCGGCTTT
>DWHO01001096.1:0-16596 GCA_018247575.1 Eurytides lysithous rurik
CATTATCCTTATTAGGACCGCCAGGATTAATAATTTCTTAGCGTGTTTTTTTAGTTTTTTTAAACTATTATTATTATGTATAAAGATATATTGTAGATTTGAAAGGATGAGTATTTTATTACTTAAAGCTTATTATAATGTTCAGGATATTCTAATGGATCAAAATACATGGAACTTATAACTATTATACTGTATTAAGACTTAACATATTGTAAGGGTGTTTTAAATGAACAACTGTTGAGTTTCTCGCGGGCTCTGCTACGCAGAACTGCATTCCGAGTTGGTGGTACTTTCCTCACAAACTGAGATGTAAATATGACGATTCAAAAGTTCTTGAAAAGGTCAATTTGAATAAATATATTTTGATTTGATTACTTAAGAAAATGAAATAAGAAGGGAATCTTATAGAAAAGGACAAACTTGATGTTGATATTTTTTTTAGGGCTTTCCTCACTGCGCAGAGGGAGATCACCCCCGTCAGAGCAGTTTATGTGAAACTACACAAATTCATACAAACGATTCTATAACACATAATTCAACCTAGTTGGTATGTGGTTGGCGTTCATCAAGTCCTATCAAGGAGACAGTTCCCTGTTGACTACTGAACTGTTTTTCGGACAAATCGTCAATTAATACCTTCTGAATATTGTGAACACAAATATGTACATTCAAATTCCGTATTTTGTGCTGCACACAAACATTCGCACACATACAGCTGCATCGGACGACATTGTTGTGTAATTCTGCACGGACATGTGCGGTTTGCGTATCTCTTAAAATGTACGTGACTGTTTTTATAATCGGACCTCAGTTCAATCGTATAGCGCTTGATTGCGTAAGAGTTATGGAACTGCGGGTGTTTCTTTACATATCCCGGTAATTGTACATGCTTTATGCATGTACAATTCAAATAAGCTCGCAATCAGATTAATATATGTTTTTTTACCAAAAAACATGAGAAAACGTCATAAATTTGCTTCTCATTTTTTGCATTAACTTTCTCTCAATTTAAGACAAAATTAAAAACCAATAAACGGCACTTCTGGCTGTGTTTGATAACCCGTGATCATCAAACTTTAATTAACAAGTTGTTAAAGGAAGGGCTTTCAGTTTATTTATGATGGCTTTATATATGTGATACAGTGCGACTGATAAGTCAAAAATTGTGAAGGTCCCGAAATGTAAACACTTTAAACATTAAACACATGTGTTGATCTTTAAATGATGATTGTAAATAAAAAAAATGATCAAGTCCGTGCTTACTTGTTTAAGATACATTTGTTTATCATATATGATTTTCAATTACGAATTGAGAATATGTTAAAATGTGTCGGACACATGAGAGCAATTTCCATCAAAAACTGACAGAATTTTATTAAATTTTTATTCAAAAGTATATTGATTTAAATTGGTAATTGCTTAAATCGAAATAATAAATTTTAAGGTCATTATCGGAGTTTAGAATGCGACAGATAAACTATTCACGGTACATGTTGTCAGAGAATTAAAAAGATCAAAGGCGAATTTTCACATTGGACAGTCGATTTTTATACGGACGATATAACCTACAAATTTATTGTCAGTTACTCGAGGTGCCAGATTTCCTCCCAACGATTTGCATACATCCGATTCATTATAGTTTAGGTCAGTATTGTTATCTCTTTCGTTCCGGTATCGGGCTGAAGTCGTACGTGGATTACGCGTATAAAAGCGAAGGGCGCGGATTGTTTTTTAAATTACGAACGGCCTCGCCCAAATAAGAAGGAAAACAAACATCGCGAGACCTCAATAGGGCCAGTCATTACCACCTTAGGTGTCACTTCCTACAGATGACACACGTATGACCAATAAATAAGCTGGAAGCGTCGTCCTTACACTAATCCGTGGCGGCCTCGATCTAGCTCGAAGTAGATCGGTGGCGCTGAGTGCATTCGCTTGTGTCAAGTAATCTTATATGGCGACCTTTCACGTCGTCACCATCAGACAGGATCGCTGACAGGTGTTGTGGTTTTGGATAACGTAATCCCGACTTCGGAGAATTTAGTCGTCACTCTTTCATCATTAAATGGGTGGTGTTCATTTATGTTTTCATTATGGCTTTCTCACAGCTTCGCTTCATGGACGCTTTATTATTATTTTTTTGTTTTCGGGATAAAGCTCTGTGTCGCTTTTCATTCTAACGAGTACCCAATTAAATTGGTTGGATTGGATTCCTACTCGGCACAAATGTCTATACGAAACTGTACGTAACGTTTCTGTAGTAGGTATTTGTTTCGGATCTGCGCGATCGTCCGTGTGAAATTTATGTATGTTAAATGATATTATAACTCTAGATATTTATATTTTATAATAGAGGCAAGATTTAAAAAAAAAAACTGTCTTTACGTGAATCATCTTAATCCGCTCCCTGACCATGGACTGTAAAGCGTATGAATGTCAAACAACAATGACAAAATTCTTTAACTTGTTTCATTTTAACAATATATCTCCTATTTTACTTAAAGGAGTTTCGGGATATATCTTTGAATTTCAAGTTTCAATAACATTAAATTCCCGTCTGAGAATCTTCAACCTTATGAAATTGTTTGAAAAGAAAAAAGAGAAAACATTTCAACGGAATGCAATGTTGTCTCGTAAGAAAATGTGTACACTACAGCGTTTTAACGTATATCCCTACATTATAACTTATATGTGAGATTACGTGGACTTTTTTGTTAATTCGGATACTACTCCGTTGTTTCAACTCTTTTGAAGAGACGCCTGGCTATACTCGTCTATTAGCTCTCCAACTTTGTTCTCTCATTTTCGGTAGATAACTTGTGATTTATTGAACAGATTGTCATAAAACATACTTCAGTTTTTAGGTTGAGCATTGAGCAGTTATGCATTAGAATTTCATAAAAGTTTCATAGATGTTTGTTCAGTTGTTAACAAGTTTTTAAGTACAAAAAGTTTAAAGCTTTATTATCATATAGATCAATGTATTTTAGTCCATTGGTGATGCGGGAACTAAAAAAAATTGTAACAGAGAACTGTACTTGGTGGCAGTATAATTTTTTTTAAGTAAATTGCATTGATAACCACTTCAGGGGCTTTCAAGTACTATAGGCGAGAAAACACTGATTCTGCTCTTTTTAATTTTAGTCAATCTCAACTTAAGCACTCTATCATAAAATCATTTTACACTTTTACATTGTAAAAAAAAACTGTATTCAAAAGCAATGCGGGTGAGATAATATTTAATACACCTTTTTTCTAGCTATTTAGCTAGGCTGTCATCAATTTAATTCCAGCGCAAACTACGGATTTCTCTGACCCAAACCGCTAAAGGACTTGCCCGCTTTGATCCGTAGCCATAGAGATAGCTAAGTAGCTATGGTAGCCAAGAAAACAGTTTACATGTTATCTTAAGAACGGACAAACAATTTAACATCTAAAACGTGTGTTATACAAAGAACTAATTTATGGACATCATGTATCAACTTTTATTCTTCGTTAAGTTTGAAATTCGGACGTTTAAACTAAAGATACTAAACATGTTTAGTTTTACCTTTTTTGATCGTTAATTTTACAAATCGAAACATAACAAACTTTAGCTTTGAGTTTCTTGTGATTCTGTTCCGTTCCTTGTTCTTTTTTACAGAATAAGAAAGTAATAAGTTTTTGTTATAAGTTATGCGTTTACTTTATTCAAACTCTTTTACAAAACACAAAACATTTAATTAATTGCGATAACTTATATTTAATCTGTCCGAGCTCTCAACCGATTAGTCACCCGCTAGTTTGTTCTAGAAATAACGACTGACCGTTTCGTTAAAGCCTATAGCATAGGTAATGTCAATGTTCGACGATTTCCTTTCACCGGTATTCAGTACGGAGCGCGGCCATGTGCGCAGCACGTATTGCAACTGAGGTCCGAACTGCTTTCGGCCAATTTAAAGCATGACATTGTTTAACCTACGTCATACACCATTGTATAGCAAAGCAGACAAGAATACAAACTATTATAACTAACTATAACGAACTGATACAATTAACGTACTGGAACACAACGAATGACATTCGTTAACATCAATTTCTGTTGAAACATCGAATACATGCATATGTTCATGTTTATTCAAACGAGAAACTATTTAGGTTTTATAATAAAACCTACTAATTACTCCTTCCATGCGTTGCAATGCCACGTAAAGAAAGGTAGTGTTTAAGAAGAAGTGCTTTAAATTGGTAGAAGGTAAACGTATAGAGATCTTTGTTTTGTAATAAGAAACCTTTCATGACACTGAACCTCCCCCAGATTCTGGAATGCGTAGAAGACTAACACTTTTTTAAGGATGACAGAGCCACACAGCGGTTCCTGTCACCGACGGGCTGGCTCGAGCCGAGTAATTGCCATAAACTTACAGTAAATTGACATGAAACGGCGGTGTTTGTGCTTCCTCGCTTTGTACGGTGAGAGTTCTCTTCCTCCCAAAAATTTTCACCTTAAAGTTGAAGCTAATAAAAGCCGGACAAATATCACAATTTTTTATGGCTTTAAAATAATAACATGTAATAACTTGCACATAAAGTTGTTGAAAATTATTGTATAAACTATTAAAAAACCCAATAACATTGCCTTGGCTAACGGTGTAATAATGTTATAATGGTGTGTATAGAAATAAATAAATAAAACTTTTTATGTGTATCTCTTATTGGCTATATGCCATTTGTCTTTTCTATACGATTATACTTAGCAGTTATTTGATTTGATTACTTATAATCTTTTAATGGAGCAATCAAATGCAATTGACATTTTAATGACAATATAACGTTCTCAACTAAAACTTAGTGTATTGTTTTGTAGAGAACAATTAAGTTAAAGAAACATTAAAATAATGCATTTTAATGTTCACCACGATTGATGGAGTTTAAGAATATTTTGGCACTAATAGAATTAAATACATTATTACATTAAATAAGACCTAATTAAGTCATTGACTTTGAGTGTACAGAAAAAAATGTGTCCTTTGATAAACTTTTTTTTACAAGAGTGCTGCCATACACGGATTACCCGCCAAGTTGTAACGGTTGTTCAACTTTGGGACTGGCATATCCTTTTATAAGTGAATCTTATATGTACATGCTGCTATAAAATACTAGTGTTGGCAACACTGAAAAAAGAGGGGTATAAATCAAGCAGCACCGTTGATTTCGCTCTCTTTCACCTGGCATTCAAGACGGAAACAAGCGGAAGCGCTGCCCGAGTTATACCTTAGCCCTAACTATTAATATAGTGATTATTTAGTAAATTTAATAAGATAGTAATCAATCGAATAATATAATCAAGTTACATGTATTAGTTTAATAGGCCAAGACAAGGGTAATTAATTAAAAGTATTGATTAAACTACCGCCCCTTTATTATTAAGACACCGTCTAGCTAACACATGTAAATACGAAATTATATTTTACCCGTAAATACACAATAAACCCTATATAACAATTTCTCCAAAAGCAATGTTCAATTTACGCCACTAAATTTTAACAAATATACGTTAATTTTAATCTATTCTTGTGTTATGTCGTGACCGAATTAGTATTCCAGCGACCATTCTTATTTCTGAAGCCTTGAGAATGAAGGTTCAATTGAGTTTGCGTTTTATCGACAATACATTTAATATGCATTGCTGGCGGAGCGTGGAAACTATTGCATGTTTAGTACGGATCCTTTGTATATATAAACAACAAATGTCTGTTGTTGGTAACTCACAAGAAACGTAGAAGTAGTTTCCTGATACAAAAATGTTATTGTATATTTTTTAAGATTACGTAACAAAATCTTAACTGGAGCAATACAATTTCAACACAAGAGTTCATGTATCTATATTAGTAAATATTTTTGCGTTGGGAGAATAATTAAAGAATAATATTATTTAATAATTTCTATAAAAACAAGTTGAGTTATATGCTCGTATGACAAGGATAATCTCAATAGAACGTTCGAATTGAATAACAATAGTCAATTCCGAGACAAAAATAAAAGATCTAATTTTAAAAAAACTATTTTAACAGCGTCAATTTTCTCCTAAAATTTTTGCCCGCTTCGATCGACGCCACAGTTGAGATGTGTATGAATTGTGAAATAACGTTTCATGAAAAATTTACAAAATATTTTTTTTATTTTCTTATACAAAGATAAAAATTACTAGTTTTACTCAACCACATACAAGGTGTCATGCATATTTCGAGCTAAACACATTTATAGAAATAAATAAAAAAATAAAAACTTTCCAACGACATTGCCTTAAACATTAACTAACTCTTGTCTTTCAGTGTACATGCAAGCTTTGTTAAATATATAACTGAAAATGTGAACCTTTCTAAAAAAATATCGGGATGAGCTCTTCACAAAAAAACACAAATTTCTTTCAATCGCTCGGATTCGTTTCAGAAAATCTGATAAATAGTCAGATCTTACTTTTTGGTGCAAGACAAACAATAGACAAATGGAAGATTTGATCTTTAGTCTAATGAACGGTTACCTTATAACCGTGATCCGGTGCGTTAATGGTTGAAATTGCATAATTGACCCCCTGAGCAAAATAAAGTCGTTTACCGTCTTCTTGCATAGCAATAAATCTATTTTTTACTTTCCATTCCATTACATATTTCTATTTTACAAAGCAATTCGTGTGCCTAATGGCATGCAATGTACCTTCTCAAAACAGCTAATTCAATAATTCGTTCATCACGTAGAAATTTAAGAAATTGGAAAATTTGCCCTTCAAACCGGAACTCAAAGTGCTTACATATTACTGCCTAGCAGTGATGCAGTACTATCACCGCAGTCAGACTCTGCAAAATAGTTCTTCCGCTTAGAATTACCAAATTGATGTTTCTCCATAAACAATATTTTAATATAAAATTTATTGGCATATGATCTCTGAGAATTGCCAAAATTGGTTCTATAAAAAAATTAACAGAGAGTCTTATTCAGTGCAAAAAAAAGTGGGGCCGACACCCTTGTAAGCATGCCATAGGTGGCTGCCTACACCTAACAACATCATAAAAATTTCAAATTTATGCCGAGTATCGTTCATAACAGGACTAAGTTGTGTTTTCACCACATTTTATAAATCATTTTGCCATATATTTAGATCATATGCTACTACTTAGCGTTAAAATGTTTGGAAAATTAAATGATGTTCAGGGCACAATCTAGTAAGCTATTTTTTGCTACAGCAAATTTCATGCGGAGAATAGATTATATCTCATATTATGTGTCCTACAAATAAATCTTTTCAGTCAAGTATTTCTTTTTTATAAAACCATATTAAACCTATTATTAAATTGACTTCAAATAAGTAATGAAAGTATTAGTCAATATACATTTCTTTCTAGACTTTAAGGAATTTCGTTATTTATTTTCCAGGATCAAGGTGAAAAGTGTTAAAATATATTATTTTAAATAAACAAATATCGGCAATCGGTGGAGATGATATCTCATAATAACTTAAAGTTTTACTAAAAACTAATTTTCACCATTCATATTTCAGACCTGTCTATTGACAGTTTATAAGCTGCGGGAGCATATCGTATCCCTTTCTATTGAACATTTGTTAAATGTCAAAGCAAGCGTTTGGAAATAATATGTATATTGATCCTTTATTTTAAATTGATATCAGATGTTGTTAATGACTTGCGAAATCTGCCTGGAGATTTGACGCGATTGTACCGCCAAGCGATAACGTGCAAGCATAACTGTCTTCGAATTGAAGAATACCTTCCAGACTAGTTACTACGTATAGTATACCCTTCATCCGTCTTTAATATTTGGGTTAAGAAACTAAAGCAAAATCAAGCAAATTTTTGAACTGTTTAGTTGAAATACTGAGTCACCCTGTGCTGTGCTCGGTAAGTAATAAACCTACCTAACACACAAATTGTTTACACCAGAGAATCGACTTACTCGTCTCGTTATTAAGTTTAATAAAAATATCCCACTCGAGGTGAAAAATCTGAATAAGAATTTTGCCTGCTTTTCTTAAACTTTTCCTATTATAAACATTGATTCATTTTACGATATCCAAAACACCTGTTATTTTAGTGCACGCCGAGACGATCCGACTTTGAATGTAGTAATCAAGACGACACCATTCCACACGAACATGCTTCTAAGATTTGTCGGGATTTCGCAGCGCCAATCGCAAAATTATGCTCCTCGCGTGAAGATGTTTGCACAAGATCTCAGAAACATTTCTAAGTCCGATTTCCAATATTTACCAAATCTATGGAACTCATTTCAATTTTAAAGTTTTCAATACTAACACTTTATTTTATACGAAGGAGAATTAAAAGGACGAAAAATATTAAATAAATTAATTATATAAATCAAACACATACCTCCCACACTGATATATAGGAGACATGTGTGATTCGTAGACATACGTCCCCCATACGATCCCACAGATACGGGCTTAAATTTTAGCAACCTTTTAAAGTAATTTGACTGGTTTTAGCCAACATTAAATCAAATCAAAATCTTAAGGAACTGTCATGCAAAAACAAAACCAAGATTGAGCGGGTAAGAAACTTGAAAGGCAATTTTAAATTGGAACATTCGTAGTTTTATTCATAGATAATCATAACTTGTTTGAAAATAAATTGTATCTGGCTAGCATCACATACTAAAAATATAGTTCTATTTGCAGCAGCTTCATAGCCATATATCCCGCAATTCTCTGATAAAAAATGATGGGTACTATAGGCATTTATTAATCTGTTGGCACAGGTTGGTAGCGGTGGGACTTCTTTTAAAGTCCACTTGGGGAAGTTTCGCACCATTGCCAGACTTTATAACTTCCATAATGCCAGACATTCATTTCATTGAACACAGGATACACAAAGCCTTGTAGCATTGTGCTATCAAGTTATCTGTCACCACTCACCATCAAGTTAGCCAGAACACCACGATAGGAAATTTTATTATGACTTCATTAGTTATCAAAAACAAAAAAAAAACTTCATCAAAAACTTTGGGGCACGTTTTTAATTCTTCAATCATTATTAATGAGTAAGTTCCACAAAATAAAGGCATTAAATATTTCCAGAATTGTTGTAATAGTTTAAACTCCTCTTTTTGCAGTAGATGGAAATAAATGAAAAAAAAAGAGATTTTTACGACACGAGGATTTACCAACCTTACTTTATAACTCGATTCCAGAAGTACTCTCTCTCTCTCTCTCTCTCTCTCGTTACCATGGACAGGTGCTTAAAACTTAACGAAGATCCCGTAAGAAATCTCAAATGAAAAAACTGTTTAATCTGGGATTACAAACACGCGATCTTAATATTACTACTAAATGGACTATCTGCTATAAAATAAAATAGATCTATTTTCCTCATATAATAACAGACATAATAAATTTTACCGCATTCTCCGCATTCTTAAAATAGAGAAGATTATCAAACATTAATAAGGGATCGAACCAACAGGTCTTTAACGCCGTAAAAAAGAGCGACTCTATTAACGAACCTCAGCAAGCCTGAAAAACAGGAATAAGATCTATCATTTCAGTATATATAAAAATTGTTATAAAACAACGAAATGCAGTGCACAATGAATAAAAGAACTGCGCCTAATCACAAAAACACATCGCCATCTTGTTTATCAACAAAACATTTTAGAGAGAGAGAATATGCTCGCTCTTATTCTTCTACTATAACAACATATCGACTTTAACGTATTCATTAAACGTTTTATACCTAATATGTTCACGAAAATTTATCGCTAAGAGAATTCTAATATTAAGCTTTCAAATGGGGTATCGATATACAAACAGCTTCCCTCTTTTCACCGAGTTCATTGAAACTCAAATATGATGGGGCTGTATGGACCATAATATCTTTTTACGCACAAGATTAAAAAAAGAAATTCAGCAATGAAAATTAATACTGGTTTATATTTTTTTCAATGGATGTATCGTAAATATTTTCCGCAATAAAAGGATTTAATATTTCATAACATAAATTACCACTATAAAATGTTATTTAAAATATCAACTAAAGATATCTCAATAACAATGTTTTAACATAGTACATTTGCATACTACAATACAATTATTTTCAATATTATATTACATTTCTATATTATAAACGCAAAGTGAAAATTAATTCATGCCGTCGAGCATAATACACGTGTTTAAATTTTAGATAAGTGCTTATTAAATACAGTAGATGAGCTTTTAAACCCATTCGTGGCTCGGAGCGCGATAAAATAGCTCTTATAAATATTATACGCCGCCATTTTTAAAACTCCCATATCAACATTTTAATTTAATGAAGCATGGTGGAGGACACACTCGTTTTTCACAACGCGATGGGCAGGTACTTAAGGAATAATCATTCATGAATGTTGGAAAATGAGACGAGTCGGAGAATGGGTTATTAAGTAATGTCAAAAAACATGCAAACATCGCGTCAGAACATCTGTCACGGCGTACGGGGAAATAGCCTCGAATGAGGCTATCTGTATTTTTTCAGTCGGCGGGCTCGCGGGTTCCGCGGAGGCCCGTGCACCCGCCATCGGAGCCGCGGCGCCGCCCCGCTCCGTTCGCGGTCTCCATGGCGACCAGCTCAAATGACGTATCGATCCCGCGTGGGGGTAGGGGCGCCGCGGGGTGGCGCCGCTCCACCCGCCGCCGCCACCCTTGCACCCCAGCCACCACTCGACCGTTGGCCCATGCAAAATGACGGATGTAAAGTTTGGATATACCTCCTTGGAAGGAAATGATATTTTCATTAAAATGAAAATGAGGTAATGTTTTATGATTTATATCTTTGCCTTGCTATGTATTCGTTCGGCGTTGCTTTACGCCTATCGGTGATCCTTAATGAATGTGAACGGCATTATAATTTCAATTTCATTATTTATTAACACTAACAATGATAATTATTTATTAATTTTTCAGTTATTTAATAAACAATCTTTGGAGAACTTGTTCTTTTAACTCACTATTCGAAGTAATCGTTATAAATAACTATAAAAAATGTAGTAAAATCGTTGCAATCACACACATTTGTAAAAATATTGAAGCTAATACAGTTATACCTACTTGAAAATGACATAGATTCTCGTGACGCTCACATTTAGCTTAGTTTAACCATAAATATCGGTAATAAATACGATTGATGCCGGTTTTTACTGCTCAAGCATTATTTTGCAATTGTAATGACCTGCTACATATCAATACCAGTTACAGACTATAAAGTGTTTTATATCCCATAGTTTCCATTTTTTTTTTCGGTATTCGTAAAAGTAATTCACTATCGTACGTAAATATTTCTTATATTAACAGTATACGTAAAAAATGTATCCATATCATATTTCTTATATTGTAACTTCGTTCTACTTGGATTTGTAGATTAACTTAGGATGAAAATGTTTATTTTATGATATTGTGCTCCCTGATAACGAACAAAACCTTATTATTTTTCCAATATCAACACAGATAAGGAATGCGAGGCGATAAAACGATTATATTTCAAAGAACTTCCAACATTATGCTCAAAGACACTAATTATACCTACGTATGAGACTTCAGAAACGCCGACGAAACTTTGATTAGTTCAAGGTATTAATTTCCCGAACCTACTCCAGGAATGCAATTAAACCTTTGTTATAGGGGGACAAACCGAGAGGCACTGTTTACTGTATTGCATCTCAACATGTACACGACCAATGTATACAATTGCGAGCGGCAGTTGTAATTACATCGGCTTAATATGCTCAATAAAAATTAAGGTACAAACAAAAAGTTAAGGTTTCGTTCAATATATGTATATAAATATATACAATTCTTTTAAACACAGCTACTTACTCAATTACCTAAAACAAGTTTACACATTCAAACGTAATTTTAGCTTTTCAATGCACCTAAACAGAACAGACACTTATAATTTATTGTAAAAATTATATTACATATTTGTTGTAAAAATATAAAATACACAGTATTGTATATTTGGTAGTAGCAAAACAGGTAATGCGAATGTCATTTTCTTGTTTATGAGTTTTTGAAAACACATAAGTACACTTTCAAAAATTTTATGAAAAACATCAAAACTCGAAAACACAAAATTATTTTTAACCGCAATAAGAAGAAAAAAATCATCCAAACTAACCATATAAAATTCTATGAAGCATTGTTGAAGAACTATGCGCAAAAATAAAAAAGATAATATGGATTGCTATTAAATATCAAATATATTTTTCTTAAATCAAACCATTGCCATGTTTAAACGTCTCTTCTAAAATTTTGTTTCAAACATTAACATAATTAAGTGGTTCTCAAAGTTTTCCCATTATAAACTTAGCGAGAAATTTTATTTTTCCCTCAAGTCACCCGTCTCTGTGTGAGAGCGTGTGCACGAAACAGCGAATTGGATTTTCTCTAGTGTGAGTAAACCTACTTTTGTCGACGGAACAGGAAAACCTCGGAGATTCATGAAATATTAATGGAAAAATTGTTCTAAGTATATTCTATTCTATACTACAAACTAGTGGTTGTATGATGTAACTTGCACAATAATAGCTCGAGTTTTTAAAATTGGCAATGTTATTAAATGCATTACCTTTTATTTAAGCAATATAAAACCTTCTATTATTAACCGAGATACAATCATTTATTTCTAAATAAACTTTTAAAATGCAAAAGACATTTTAAAATTCAATTGCGTATAATTTGACAAATAAAGGCGTTGCATTTATCGTAATACACTTTTTAATATAATGAATATTTAATATGCCTGTTTAATATTCATTATATATAAAAAAATGTTAGTACAAAAAAAGTGTTAAAATAATCTCCGCAACATGCTTTGAATAATTTTAGGGACACTATTTATATTCATATTGCCGTTTCATTGTTAAATGATTTTACAGTAAATTACCGCTTCATAACTCCTATTTTTGTAAAAGTAGCGGTACTCAATTATCTTTTGTTTAAAATTGCTTAAAAGTATTCTTAACACTTTAATACATTATTCTCATTCAAAGGATCCGCTTATATTATTTCAAAGCCATTTTCGAATACAAGAGATTGAAAAAAATATTTATCTTCTCAGTTTAGACTCAGGACAGTTATAATAAATAAATTTTGTCTAAAATATATCAACCAATACTAAAATTTCATTGTGAGCTATTCTAAAGATTCGAGTTTTAGTCATAACGTCTTCTCTCGATGTGAACTAAGAAATATAGATCCTAGCGAGCAAAACCTGTACTAAATCACTAGTCTGTATTATTACATTCATAATAATTCTACGACATGGGTAGATAAATACTGGTATAGCTCTTCTGTAACAGTGAAATCTAAAAAACGACCTCAACAAGAAACCGGAAGATTATTCCATTTTCTTAACTCTGTTATAAATCTATCTTTACGGCGCGTAAACATCTGTGTATTTGTGTTTAGTTTGTTTTACTTTACTCTTAAATAGGATAAGGAATACAAGTTTAATAAAACGAATAGAAACATGAATACTAATTTATAAGTCATATAGCATCTTTTCACGCAGAATTCAGAAGTTTTATTTAATTTCTATTGACATATCTAGTGTTCTCAGACTTATTTTTTTAATTCGCTTTCAGTAATAGTAATCAACACCTTCGCTTCAAATCATAAGATTTATTTTTAAGATATACTTTTTATTTCTTAGGGTCATTGAACTATCAAATATTATAAGAAGCATATGTTATTCTTATGGTCAGATTGAAAAAAGACAGACAAAATTAAGAATATGTTATACTCGTACTGCAATACTGGCCAAAGAAATGTTATTTATGTACGGTTGGCAAAGAATTCTAAATTGTAATAAACTTAATTTTACGAATGCAAAATTATTCTTTTAAAATTCCATCGTTTGTTTATTAATTAGTGTTTTATTTTAACCCTATTTGAATCTTTTTGACCAGTAGTAACAATTAGGGAATGGAAGTTCCTTCCTATCAATGCGGCGCAAACGATTCGCAATATTAACAACATGTACAGGAGAGAATCACAATCTACGGCTGAGTTAGCAGCAGCTTTCAACATTAGTACCAAAACAATATTACCGATTCGCGTAAAATCGGTCATATTGTTTTGAAGAAAAAAGCTGAGTAAAATTTGAGTACCACACGAACGGAACGACCACTTGCGCGACGAATAGGTTGAAATATGCCCTACGTTTTTTGTTTTTTATGGATAAAGCTGACAAACGAGCAAGCGGCTTACCTGATGGTATGGTAAGCGATTACCGCCGACCATGGACTTTTGCAACGGAATTTGAAAGAGGGAGGGATGAGGAGTAAGAGGGATGGATTATGGCAGGGGAGGAGGGGAAGAAAGGAAGAGATGGAAGAGATAGCCACCGGCCACCTCACTCACCGGACAAAGCGCGGAAGCAAAAACACTTCCACTTTACGCCGATTTTCTGTGAGGTGGTACTTTTCCGGTTCGAGCCAGCCCATTCAACAGCTCTACCACCGTAAATGTTACGTTGCTTACTTTGTTGCTTGCGATTAAAAAATGGATTCTTTTTGACGGTTCTAAGCACTCAAATTAGTTACACCGGGGTTAAAGACTTAGGCAAGGCACCAAATAAAAACCTAGCCTGGGAAAGTTGATAGTCACTACTTGGTTATCTAGAGCCGATGTAATTCACCACGGCTTCTTACTCCAATTGACACGAGCATTACCGTAGATTTACTTCACTGCCAATCATACGAATTGTTTTAGGGACTCCAAATTATCATAGCTTTTAGACCAAGCCTTACTCTCTAAAACTGACCATGAATCATTATCCTGTGGAATAATAGATCAGGACTAGATGATGGCCAGTCGTCAGCTCTGATGAAGTCCGGAACGTTCGTTTCTAACCAAGATTGGGTGGATCCAGCTTTATGACCCGGCGCCGAGTCTTGCTAAAAGGACCGTTCTTGGTTATCGAACAAAGTGTTATTAAGGGTCTTAACTACTTTCTCAAGAGTAGTATCTTATAGTGGTATACACTTGTGCCGATGTTTTGATACCTTTTTCACAAAAATGTGGCTCAGTCACTCCTTCATAGCTAACATCCCACCGAAGCATCACTGAAATCGGATAATACCCACGTACATCGTGGGTTGTTGTTGACTAATCGGAAAGCTTCTTCAAAGCTTTCAGCATAAAAACGTTTATTTTGTTTGTTAAAATATTACTCAGTTGTAAAAAATTTCTCATCCGTAAACAAAATTTTTCTGTGACCTCCCTTTGCGTACCGCTTAAGTAGTTGTTTTGATTTTACCACCCTATTCTTTTTTAAATTATCAATTAAGAAATAACAAGGGCGTCTCTTATAGGCTGCAAGTCCTTAGTGTTCTTTTAAAATACGCGACATGGTTCTAGGTGCTATCTTCATCTCCCAGGATAAAATCTTTGCTTTCGAACAGGATTTCTTCGAATTCTTTTCTTCACTACCTTGATCGCAATTTTCGTACTACGTGGAGACAGTAGCGTGCCTAGGGTCATATCATAGGGCAAGCCCAAAATTTTAACTAGTTCTATTCACTTAAAATAAGATTGTATTTAGAAAGTAAGATACTAATTCTAAAAAAATGCTTTTATTCAATGAGTTTTTAGATTCATCGTGACCTCTAAAAGGTAATTCTTGTTGGACTAAGTGGCAAACAATAGCAATTAATCTTTGAAAAACATTACGGTTATACTAAACACGGGAATTATAATTTGATACTTCGTTTAAAAGTTGTTTCGATAAGGAAGTTTCAATGCGTTATCTACCGAAAATAACAAAAAGAAATAACAGCATTTAAATGTTTTTGTGAATTTTGGTGTTTCCGGATAAACTATTAAAATCATTGAAACCTGAAGAATTCCAAACATTCGTATTATTACAAAACAATATGCAGCATCAACAATACAATTTATTGGTATGTGAACACCCAATTATTATTATAAACTCGAACGATCGATTGAAATGTCTTTTATGGGTTTTACAGTACAGTAGTTTGAAAAATATACAAGTCAGGAGTTGGCTTGGCGACGTTATTAGGTTCCTTTTTTCTACAAAATTTAAAGATTTTACCTTTCCTTGTCTAATTAGTCCACACACCTCAATCCTTTACAAGAAACACATCCTACCACTTTAGAGCTCATTATTGATTATAAACTAATAATTAATTAAAGCAAATTAATAGAAAATTAACTGTAACGCGCGGTATTTGCTCAATTATAATAATAAACGAAATAAACGTGAACATAGAAACAAGAACTTTGCATTGCGCAATAGTCTAAATATTGCAGCGCGCGCAGCTATATTTCAATTTAATTTTACTAACTTCACACCGAAAGCCCGGCTTGTTCCCACCTTTAAATTTCCTTCGTACGGATTACAATTTTTGTACAAATTTTATCCAATTTCTATGAAAAAAGAGACCCCGTAACAAGCCAACTGAAAAATAAACTCAAAAGTAGAATGGGAACAGCAAGAAGAGTTTAAAATGTGGTTAAAACCTGTTAAGACTGATCCAACAAAAGTCGTATACTTCTACTATAACATTGCAACCATCAACTTCTAC
>DWHO01001097.1:0-16596 GCA_018247575.1 Eurytides lysithous rurik
CTCTATGCAACAGTGGCGCAGACAGAAACCCCACCTTTTTTGTTATATATTAGACTGACAAACGAGCAAGCGGCTCACCTGATGGTAAGTGATCACCGCCGCCCATAAACACTTGCATCATCACAAAACTTGCAAGTGCGTTGCCTAACTTTAAGGGGAGAATTTTTGAAAGAGGGGAAGGGAGACGGAGAGAGGGAGTGGAATGGGAGGGGATGGGGGAAGCGGTAGGTAGGGAGGACGGGGACGGCCACCGGACAAAACGCGGAAGAAAAACACTTCCGCTTTACGCCGTTTTGCTGTGAGGTCGTGGTACTTATCCGGTTCGAGCCGGACCATTCAGCAGCGGGTGCAGCTGTGTGGCTCTACCACAGTAAGCCTAAACTCAACCCACTACGATAAATTTGAATTGTCAAAATGAAATTAACTTATAACGTTTTATTTACAAACGGATGGATGGTAAATTGGGAATATGTAAGGGAGCATAATTGCATCTTAGTGCTCCCAGCAAACCTCACCTACTCGCGGTGCACTCTAGCGATTAACGAAAGAGGCTCTGGCGACCGACTAATGGTTATCCATTCAATTGAGATTCAATTAGCTATATGGTCCTGGTCCCTAATCCGGTAATGGGCAACAGCGTCACCGGTGCGAGGAGTTACGACCTGCACTCTCCAACCCGCCTGTCCATCGTGAATATTATGGGTAAAACCTCTATGGCACACACAAATCCGCATCGGCCCCCTGTTCCCAATTGATACATGGAGATAACAAATGCGTCGTTGTCTTGTTTGTCATAAAAAAAAACATTATTCTTCTGAAAACTACCGATCTATCTCTTTTTTGAGCCATGTCTATAAGGTACTCTCCTGAGTCATCACGAATCGTTTCATACAAATACTTGACTTCGAGTTCCAGGCCCTGGAACAGGCTGGGCCCCGAAGAGGATACGGCCCCATAGACCGTTTACACAATACGGCAGATTTCGTCAAGTCTGTTTGTCACCCATACAGCAGAGCTTGAAGACAAAGGCCGTCAAAGAGTTCCTAGTAACCATAAGTAATCGACATAGCCCAAATGATTTGCAAGCTGAATCGGCTGTGGGCTGGTCACATCTTTTGCAGAACTAATGACCGTTGGGGTGAACGGTGGATTGGAAACCGCGTCTTGGCGAAGTCTAGTCTAGGACCCTCCTTCTAGGAAAACAAGGAGCTGGACATCGAGAAAGGGCTGATTAGGATTTAGAAACACTTTACAGAGTCCAAAGTCACGGAACAGACTAAGATGGACGTCAGAACGATTCAATGGGATTTTTGGCATAGATGTAAGTTATCGTAAAGACCGTTGAGACAATGAGAAACACAGTAAAGTGACCAGAACTGAAAATTACCAGAAAATAAAAGCCAAGCATCTAAACCTGGGAGAAAAGTCTCACGTTGTTATTCAACTTATTGCTGCTTTCTCCGACAACGATGATCGCTAAAAATAAAAAAAATACAGACAATTCCTTAAATCATCTTTATTTAATGACTGACACTATAACGATATCCTAAATACCCACCTTAATTTTTTAAATTATTTATATATTAACACATAATCGCAAACACATCACACAATCATATTCTTTAAATACAATTTATGGGGCAAACAAAATATTAGAGGTAATCTATATTCGATGTTCCAAGAATTTTATAGTTCAGCTTTTGTCAGTTTATAACTACGCTAACCATAGCTTGGTTAAAAAAAAGTACATTTTGTTTAAACTACATTTTGATCAACTTGCAATAAAAAATTATTTTAAAGCGAAATCAATAGCTTTTCTTAAAAAATTCTATAGAAGCAAAATTGAATTCCGTCACATCGTATTAGTTCTTGGCTTTTTGTGGTATAACGTTTTCCAAGCTACACCTAAATCTTCCGGCGTTGCTAGAGCAGATATGTTGGGCGCACGATATTATAATATTAGTCACATTAGTGTGTGTATTTCACTTTGGAATTATTTTATTTCCCGGACTTATTACGACCTGCCCGGTCTCCTTCGAGATACGACACCAGTGGCCACCGTTTTTATTGGACAGGAAGGAAATTCTTACGTTTAATACGTATTGTAAGTTAGAGCGCCCGTGTTTTATTTATTAATGTGCCGTTTACATTCACTGATTTGTTTCGAGATATTGTACGCATTTGGATTCATGCGTTGTGATTGAAAACAGCACCAAACAACTTTAAGAACAAACTCGGGGCGAAGTCAAAGAAACTTTAGTAAACATATCACTATAATCATCCTTTGCAACTTACAAATATGGTGGCAACACTATAAATAATAATATTTACAAATATTTTACAATATTGTTTAAAATTGGAATAAAATTGCATTTCTCTAATCCACTTCTTAAAAAGATGCCTATCGAAATACAGTTCTTGAAAGATTACACTTAGATTACTTTTGTATGATCATAGAAAACTTGATTAGATATATTTACGTCAATCTAAGAAATCTTAAAGTTGCAAAATGAAATCAAATGATGATAAAAACGTTACTCGAAAGTCAAGAATAATTGTTTTCGTTCAAGTAATAATAAATCTCGAATAAGATAAATGTCATCTTCCATGCGAATGCATCAATAATTTGCAACCGGGAGTAAGCTTTTGATGAATCAGGGTATCAGATCTTTGACCATGGTTCCTCGTCTCCCTACACCGTTAAGTAAAGTGATTGTTAACCCTTCATTCGCAATATTAAAGCAAACGCCCGAATATAAACGTATTTCCAATTGTTTCATTAAACACATCTAAGGCTTTATATACGGGGTATACATGTGAAGGGGATTTAACAAGAACAGAAGCCGGCGCAGCCACAGTAAGCTCGGTTATTTATCGCTGTCCTACTGCCCGCGAGGAGATTTATGCTGCTCGGAGGAAATCACAGTCGCCATTCTTTTATTTTAACTATACGGGTTTTATTTCTGAACGTGGCAACTTGTACGTGAAAATCGAATGATTTGATCACGTAATTTTTTTTTTTAGAACGCAGAACTACGGGCGAAATGCCAATTAGTATATATAGTTATATATACTAAAAATGTTTTAACAATTATTATGGTTTTGCAATTTTGTTTGAAAAGAAAATTGTTAAAAATGTCTCGAAGAACTGTAGGTACTGTTCTGTCTGGTTAGCTCTTAAATAAGGTAATTGTAGATTTTTTTGATCTATAATAAAACGAAAACGGATGCGGTTGCAAGCATTACTTCCAGTACAAGGATAAAAATAAAACCAGCCACTATAATAGGAACGCATGGTGACAGTTTATGCATATTTAGTGCATTTCACGGGCAGGTTTGAGGTCTACGGCGCCGTGTGAGCTAAGCAAATAAGCTGCAGGAACGTCGACTGAGAGAGATTTATTTAACAGCTTCTGAATTTACAACACTAGCATCTTGCAATTTATATTGCTATAAACTGACGTATGTGTTAATATTAATAGGTAACGATATGGCTTTTAATGGCTAACTACTTATGTGATAATAGTTTGGATTTTTTTTTTCAATTCGTGGAAACAAGCTTTTGTACGGATTCGGCGATCCGACGAAGCTTTATAGAGCCACATAGGCTAAAAGCATCTACGTCAAACAAGATTAAGATTAAGGAACTTTTTTTTAATCTAAAACATATTTTTTTAATTCCATTAACAAGAACATTTATATTTTTAACTTCGTTTAACTCGAAATGTAAGATAGAATAGAATAGATTTAATAATAAATATTTTCTATTATAAAGATACAATACACATAATATTCATATAATTCTTAATCTAATTATATAACCTATGCTTAGACCTTGAGAAACCAAGTCATGTCTGTTATGACATTACTTTAACCGAAAAGAAATCCTAAATATTCTTTTCAATTAACGGTTTGGCTTTACATATTATAAACCACATAAAAGACTAACAATCAAAGTTACATACAAACGTTCAAGCGTTTTGTTTTATCAATTTGTGATACTGAGGACTGCACTAATTACTACTTTTATAATTAAGATACCGCATTACTTATTTAAGACAGCAATAGCCTTCTTTTTACGTTTCCAGTAACTTTTCACGCGTCACAGTATATTTACGTCACAAAGTAAGAAAATAAGACCCCAAGCAACGGCACTAACTTGGAGCAGCGAGATTAAACCCCACATTCGCGGCAGATTTCATTTGCGGATTCATTCTCTTAGATTAAGTTACTGCAACCGACTCATTGTTGTGTTTTCACGAGAGCTTTAATAAAGTCCTTCCTCGTGTAGGTATATACGAAACTCGTACATCTAACCCACGCGCCGTCTGGACGCACAGGTTCCCCGTCAGGCGAATAAACTGCAGTTTTAATGGTTTGTGTGACATTTTAAATCGTCGTCTCAACCATTGCGGCCGTCCTAAATTTCCACAATTTTATAAACGCACACAGCATATATATTAAAAATTATGTACATAAATTTGAACTTTTTAAAAAGTATTGTTCCAATGATACCAGAACATTCGTCTAGCACTAACTAAACAGTAGTTGCATCTAAGCATTTGTTGATAAATCGTTACAGAAATGAAACAGTAATGAAAAGGTCATTATTGTCCGACGCTCTTATAATATAGCAAAACAAACAATTTGTGCGGTGGTAGAGCTACTCCCACTGCTGAATGGGCTGATTCGAACCGAATAAGTACCACGACCTCACATAAAATTAGCGTGAAGTGGAAGTGTTTTTGCGTCCGCGTTTCGTCCGGTGAGTGAGGTGGCCGGTAGTCCATCCCCTCCCTCCCCTTTCTCTCTCTTACTTCCCTCCATACCTCTTCCTCCATCCCCGGGGGCCCCTTTTCTCTCCCTCTCTCCTCCTTCCTCCCGTACGCTCTTCCTCCCTCTCTCTTTCCAAAATTCCGCTCCTTAAAGGCTGGCAATTCATTTGCTAGTTTTATAATGCTGAAAATGTCCATGGGTGACGGTTATCACATACGATTAACATCAGGGTCATCGCTTGCTCGTTTGACAGCCTAATCCATAAAGGTTGACATATCGTATAACAATTAATATTAATTAATTATAATTAAGCTCTCGGAAACAATTTAATTTTTTTTGCAAATCCCTCATCGTAAATAATTATTTTATATTGATACGTCGCTTAAATACATATACTCACTACATTATTCGATCCTTCTGGTGTTATGGAAGGAACGCACCACGTAATGGTATTCCTTTTTTTTTACCGACCTTTAAGCCGACGGACCCCGCACTTTTTGGCTTACCAGACGCAATTCATAGTAAAGTATCGTCTTGTTGCTTTCTTCAAAGCCTTCACTGAACCACCTAGCTATACAAACACAAAGCAACTGATCGTGTTAAAGACATACTAAGCTTTCGCAGCTTGTAAGACAAACGAGTGAGGTGAAAACTTGCCACACTTCTGCTTGATAGGTTTTACTCTTATACACTTTACATGAGAATCCAATTATTAAACGATGTCTCTACTTCCAACTATCGAAGGTGCATTTGGTTTTGGATTGTCTCTTTCGTTAATGATTTGGTCGCAAAGAATTGCAATGTCCTGCGATTTCATCTCACCTCATCGCCACCACATGTAGCCTATCTAGATCTGTTACCTTTCTTTTCCCGCACCCTTATCACACTTGTAGATGATAAGGTATGGCTGATACCTATCCTTGACTCATCCGCACTTCCCCCAAGGAGCATCTAAAATAAGCCCACTACTGAGGGGCTAGGCCGGCTGTTCCGTTTGTCTACAAAAGCCACTTACGAGCCTAGCTTTAAGCCGCCACAAGACAAGGCTGGGACCCGTCAAAAGGGAAAACAGTCTAAATTATTCTAACTCTAATGCCACCACTTATCAGATGAAAGCAGCCAACATCTGGTGGTTCTGCTAAATTATCAAAACAGCCGTCCAAGCGTGGCGACGCCAATCCACCGCCGCGCCGTTGCGTTGAATGGCCGTAATTATTAAACTTAAGAGAAACACGTAAGCGCGGTAGGCTGCGGATAGCGTATCATGTTAAGACATTAAGCTACTGTTCGCTCACAAACTGGTGTTTACATTGTGCGCTCTCGCGGCGGCGCGATCCAATCGGGACGGTAACAAATCGCACCGAGCGTTGTAGGCGCGATTGAGTTATTATATCTTCCTGTTAGGCTACTTGTTTTTGTGGCCGGTGTGTTTTTATTAATTACATGCTATAAATAATGAATATTTTATGTGTAATACGATACGGGCGCTGCGCAAGTTGCCGTGAGATGCGGCCGGACGATAGGCGCCCGCGCCGCGGATCGGGTGTACAGTTATTTTTCAATCGTGACTCTTGTCGTTTTCGTTCGGTCGCTTCTTTTTCTTTTTGTATTCTTTGCTTTTTTGTGTTTTATCGTGACAATTATGCGCGCGTGTTTTATGTTATTAGACGCGGTTGGAACGGAATTCTTTTATATTTACGGACTAATAGTGAAAATTCCGCACAATTTGCAAGTTCCCTTGCAAATTTCCATGAGCGCCTACCATCAGGTGAGCCACTTACTCGTTTGTCAGCCTACTCCATAAAAAAAAAATTACCAATTTGTCCAATAAATTTATAGTTATTGTCTATGGTGTTTTTCAATACAATCAAACAGCCTGACAGACATTTAAACGGTTTAACTCTTAAATGATTGATTTTGGGACTCCATTGATGCGCTATGAGTAGATGAAAAGAAATCAAAACAGAGAGTAGAGTTAGATGAGTAATGTGGGATATATTTAATTGAATTAATTATTCATTAATTATTACATCTATATCGGTAATGAAGATGAATAGTTTCTATTTCATTTGAACCGTTAAAACACGGTACTAAACGGTAATAAATAAACTTTTACAGCTATTTAAAACGAGCAATAATGTATAAATTAAAACATTATCACGGGTTCATTTAGTAGGCATCGAATTGAGTGCATATGCAGTGGGCTCAATTTAAGTTCTTCTAATCCATCCTTCCTTTCTAACGTTACCTTACTTATATTTTTACAAACAAAAAATTGTGTATATTCTTTTGTCATTTACACATCACTTGTTTCTTAAATCAAACATAAATGGAGCGAAACTACGGAAAGAATTACTTTAAAAATATAAATTCAGTTCGATGATAACGTTTTATTTCATGTTCCGTGTATTCGCGTATAGCAATGCAATAAAACAGTGTTTAATATCGAGAAATAAGTACCAGCGCGTCGTCCGGCGAGACGCACTTTACTGGTTACAATACGTGACTCGGCAATCCTAGAGCTCATTACGCGCAACCTTTGAGTCAACGCGAAACGACAAAGATTTGACCTCGTATACTGTAGACCCTTGGTCTTACGACCGGTGCGTAAGTTTTCTCCACGCCCGTCAGATGTAATAATGACTTGTTAACAAATCATAATTGTCATTATAAATGTATCATAACTGGAAACTACCCCGTCTCGCATTTATGGAATTTTTGGGCTATACGATTTGAATACTAAAGCCCTAAGATGTAGTCATATAGGTTAGTGTATATAGAAGAATATAGTCATAGTGCGTTATAAAAACTCTAAGAAACGTTGAAAATCCTAATAGTATGTCGAAATGTGAACAATATTTTATGTACTTGACTTACACATAAACGGAACGGTTTTATTCATAAAAAATGCTTATTGAAGCTTTTAAACACTTATCAGTTTATGCTTACGAAATGTTAGATAAAACTGTTCATAAACGTTCCATTAACCTTCCATAACTAATACTTCATAATTCGTTATAATTCGTTAATGCATCAAAATGTCACCATCACATGATTTCATGAAATCAGCAAGCAATCTGCCCGTGCCGAATAAGTTTAAAAATATTTTATTGTAAACAATTAACTAATAAATAGTAAACAATAAAATATTTAAAAAAAAATTAAAAATATGTTTTGTAAAAAATAAAACAAAATTTTTGGCTGTGCTTTAACCTATAATATCAAGAAAATATTTATGACAACCATGCGAAATTATATCATTGCCATTATCATGATAAAGCGTGTTTAAAAAATATTTTCTTTGCTAACCTTATACCACTATTTAACAGAGCTCTGGTTTCTATAACCTTATAATAGGTTCATCGAACATATACTATATATTACTATAGCGAACCTTTAAATATGTTACAGCTTTTTTATGAATATGGAAATTATGAACAATACTCTATTGACGTGTATATGATTTTGAAATCATATTTAATAGATCTTGACTGGCTCGCATTTTGTCCTTTCTTCATTCGTCAAATTAAATCAATTTCCCGTACAGACGTCGGGGCATCGTTATGGTTGCAGGCGGGTCCACCATATCCCATAATGTGTCGAATATTTATTGTCATTATGCGTCATTACCGCCGCTAATAGTCCGACCGGGAACGACACACGATTTCACGAAATCGCCCGCTTCAACGCTTTGTGTCATTCGGAATTTTTAAAGACGCATCGCACGCGTGGCGTCGCACGCAGAAACAATTAATAATATCATTTTATTTTGTGTTTTGTTTTATTTTGCATACGCCTCATTGTTTTGATTAACCTGATATATGTTAAGGATGCAAGAATAAAGCTTTTTTGCTGTATAATATATCAACATATGTTTTTGGGTGCTTTTGGTAAAGTTTGAGTAAGTAACCGCCAATGCCAAAACCAACACATACATAAGTGGCATACACAGACTGTTCTTAAACTTCAACATAAGAAGACATCTTCTAAATGCCTTTAACATCATGTTCTCTTTAACTTACTAGGCTTAGTCAGCGACATTTAAAATTCACCTATAAAGATAAGTGATTTCAAATGTTGCATAGAAGCGCGAATGGACGGAGAATAGGGCAGCCCATGCTATAGAAAATATAGCACAACGCAAAAGGAGTTAAAAAGATTTACCCGAAAAGTCCCACTTCCTCGCGAACGTCTTTGTCTCTCACTACCTCGTAGACTACGTAGCAAATGCCTATGGCATTTGATAGTACTAGTCGATATTGATGAGCTTCGAATATATTGTTCAAGGCATTATTGGTAATTTTAAAGTTGTAGAAAGAACTTGATATCTTACCAATCCATGTAGAAGGCCTGCGATTTACATAAAAGGGCTTACCGAGCAATCTGTATTTACCTATATTCAGTCAAATAATAATATCACACAAATAAGGCCGTTACCAAGATCATTACATAATGAAGATTTATCCAAACCACATCGATCCCGCTAATTCTCAAAGGGTCCTCTATTAAGCACGTCACATTAAGGAGGTTTGGAAGGACGCATTTGGAACGGAAACCACGGTATCTACCATACCCGACATATGTCGATTTCAATCAGCCGATAAACGAACCACACTGCGCAGTGTCCACAAAGCTGGCCACAGAACAGGACATTAAATGCTTCCTTTCGTACTTGCTCTACTATTGTAAGCTCGACTTATTATGCCATTGCTTGAATTGATTTTCAATATGTTTTCGAATTTGATACATTACTTCAAATCAAGTCGGTAACATGAAAATTTTTAGGCATTTATGGATAGTATTAAATTAACGGTTTACGAGTATTAATATAAATAAAAAAAACTAGATAATAAAACATGTAAATTCTTAAATTTTTTAACTTCATTTTACGTATATAAGCAATACTATAATACCAATAAAAAATTAATTATTACAACTCGTAGTACTATCAGCAAATTCATTTTATAATAGATCATAAGTCGTATATAAATAGAGCTGCTGTAATTGATACTGATGCTATCACGTGAAATGTTGACAGTAAAAAATGAATGAATTATTTTTAATACATTGGGTAAATAGGCAAAGTTTACATATCAGCTTTGACAGAATCATGCGATCATGTTGATAATTTATTTGCGTTGCCTAATAAATATATTATGGCTCATAAAGTCCAGCATATAACTTTTTTCAACTGTGATGTAAGTCTAACATAATGATTAATAAAACTTATAAAATATAATTAGATTTTCAGATGTTATTATTCAACTGAAAAAGAGTAAAATTAAGAAAGAAAGGGTAAAACTTCACAAAAACATTATCATAAAATGCTATGCTACCACTGCTGAAATACTTTGCACTAAAATTTTGAGTAAATCGCACTAACATTTAATTCTCATTTGGTCGCCCTACTCAACTGGTCACGCTGATGTCAAAATGCTCTAAAAACAAAATGCTTATCCTTCACGCATGTCGACAACACATTGGTTTTTAATTTAAATAGGTTAGAAATTGAACTGAAATATCTCAAGAGAAACATTATTTAATTTTAATTTCGTTTGTTTTTCTACGGTTTTAGGAGGTCAATTTGTTTGAAAACAAAAGTCTGAAGGAATTTAAATATAGAATTCTTAAACTTTTTCAAATTTCTATTCAATAATTTGTTTAAAAAAATATATACAAGAATTCTCAATTATGCTGCTTCAGTTCATTAATCTTATTACATTTGGTCATCATTTTACTTTGCAATTTTTACAGGTAAATTAATGTCCTATGTTGTTCTCTCACTGGCCAGAACTGAGTTTCTTGAGGATGAGAGTGCTGACCATTCCCTTGGAACTATCAGCATTATGAACAGCTAACCGCCTCAAGCAATGCAAGACAACAAAATCTTTTTTTTTGTATATTCCTAACCAAACCAAGTCTTATTGTTTATTTTTGTCTGATTTTAATGTATATCCTAATATATTTCCATTGTTGTATGTCGCGTTGATTAAAAGGTTGTTATTATTGCATATTAAGCTTAGCAGTCAAAATTAAAAAGACATATCGATAAACCTAAATGTGTTTATATAATTTTGTTTTGACTGCATATGGTAAATTAATTTAATATTTTTACGTATTTCTTAAATGACGAGATGGGTATTGATATAATTTAGACAACAATAAAAAAATATAAAAACTATCAATTAAAAACATTGTCATCAAGAAATTGTATTTACTTCGCATATATCGTAGCCTCGTCCGTTGAAAATGAATTCAATGTTAAAAGTGTCTTGAACCCAGTTATCACGACTATAATAAATATTATTAAATCTAATGAATATTATTAAATCGTACAAAAAAAGAACTTTACCTCCCACTAAGAATCTAGTAATCCCTGTTAAAGATTTCTTTCTTAATTTTCGATGAATGAAAAAAGTGCGAACGAAAAAGTTAACGAAATATATAGAATATATAGATAATAGGTTAATAACGAAAAACACAAATTAAGGAGCATGGTTTGCGTGAGGGCCTGTGGAGCTGCCAGCGGAGCCCGACATATGGGCATGACCGCTGTCAGGTGTTCCTTAGGGCACCTGTCAATATTATGACATTGTAACACCGACGTCTGAGGTACGATTTTTCATTACACTGCAGTAAAACTAAGAAGTATCCAACACAAAATTGGTAATAGGAAACTAAAAAATATTCTTCATTCCAAATAATCAAACTAATAAAAAAAATAGTTCGATTAATCGAGAGTGGAAAACTAAATAATAACGCAAAAATTCCGGTAACTAGTTTTGTTTAGTGATATTTACTCCTGTAAATCAATACACAATCAATGTCATATTTTAACGGACTCATTACAAATTATATTTAATCCTCTACAATTTTTCTAAAACCTAATTGAAGACGAAACTGTGACAGTCATATAAAATATATTAGTACATTATATTCGTAGCAGATTTTTAATGTCAGTCGTATAGTTTCGGGCAACGGTGGTCACATAAGTCTATCTTAACTTGAATATTGTCAAAGGGAGACTAAACGAGGACTTTATTTACAGACTTTCAGGGTGGCCCGATCGGCGGACAAAGTACACTTCCTAAACGAACGACAATATGAAATTGGTCCCTTATGATTATCAAACAAGAGTGAAGCAAGTGAGGAGATTATTTTTACAACATTCGTACTTATATAGCCTAACCTATAGCCTGATACGTACGTTACGGTATGGTGTTGGTGTGATGGATAAGTCAACTAAAAAAAAATTTCTTATTTTATTCTTCATTTGCTATTTAAACTCGCTTGACGCTTAAATAAAATGTTTCACCGTTAACTTCCAAATTGACTTTCTTTTTCGTTGGGGTTCTCTTGTGCAAACCTGTAAATTTCACACAACTACTTATACGATTACTTCTATACACGATATCGATTTAGTAAGACAATCTAAGACAGGGGTCGACAACCAGCAGCGCGCGGGCCGCATGCGGCTCATAAATCGCTACGGTACGGCCCTTATACCCGATATGGGTGTCTAAAAAAAACGTTAATTAGACGAAAATTGGCCTGCGCCAATTTCCTCATAGCATTTGTATATAACAAAAGGTTGCCGACTCATGTTCTAAAATATACATTATGCATTATAGTCTATTCCGTTTATACTATGGCCCAAGTTGCCACGGTGCTGTTGAAGATAACCATTCCAACCCACGCTCGACTAGAGCGACAGCGCAGCATTCAATTGTCGCTGTGAACGAATTCATTTAACAAAACTCATCTTGCGGACGCCGGGTGACGACATGACATGGAGATTGAGCTAAACGCGTTCAATACTAGAAGTGGCATGGGAATGAATTTTATCCGCATTTTCAAAGTAACAAGGCGACTACCTACAATGGAACGCCGCACAAATTAAAAACTGTTTTCCACTGCATGCGCTCATCACCTAGAATTTTAAGTCACTCTTTCCCCAATAACAACGATGGCTAACGATATAACTGCTTGCCATAGACTAACAAGCAATTCAGTAGAACTGCCTGATTCTGAAAAAAAATTAGAAATTTAATATAAACCTCTTATATTTTTGATACAAGCATGAAAAAAAAGATATAGTACAGGGACCTTTATTCAAAAGTAATAAGGTTGCAAACATTGATAATCTTATCCAGCATTATTGAGGTATATAATTTATATTAACAGGCGATCTTAAATACTATAGGCCAATTTTTAAAGTCTCATAACTCTTGATCATAATAGAATTGTTTCAATCTTATTACAAATTTATACCTAATTACAGTCACGGGACAGATAATGTTTAAATTCAAACAGTTCTATACTTACTCTCTTATGTGTGGTATATGGAAAAAAAATCACTATTGTTGTATAAGGTGTTATTAAGCTATTGAATATTTAAATGACCGTACTTATTATTCACTTGTCTCAGTTACACAGTGTAACAACTCCGCAGCAAGATGCACAACAAACTTATGTATGTCTATGACATAGACATATTATATGTGAATAACCTGGCAATACACAGCCGTAACAAGATCGGTTAATTTTTTTAGACTGTTCATGCTCCCGTCATATGGGTTCTGTAGATATCCATAAAAATTAATTGACTATAAATTCTCTTCTCTTTTGTTGACTTTTTGAAAATAAAAACAATGGTTCTACTTTGGTAGAGAGGTACGCTCTATAATTGCTAAATACTACGCTCATTTCGTTTCTAGTGTCTCTACGTCGGCGAAGGCAGCGGCGGCGACGCGTGCCCGGAAGCGTCACGGCCGCGTGAAGACCGGAAATGGGCAGGATGACCGGATCCTATCTCCGCTCCTGACTACCTGGCAGCCATGTTGTGACGTCACCCCCGTCTCACATTGTCCGCCAATACCGCCAGATTGTCGAGATTCGCTATTGGGACAAAAATACAAGGTCTTCGCTTCATCAAATATATTTGTATATATAACGGAAATAATTCCAAATGGAACATTTAAGAATACGTAATATATTTCAATGTTGAATCATTAAAGGCAAAACTATCGTGTTCTCCTTGTGTTTTTGTTGATGTATAACTGAACTAAAATTTAAGGAGAAACTAAGAAACATTAAAAACCCGCTGCTAAGCGACTTCGTAAAAATGATGACAAAAAAACGATTATATTGTGGACAACTGTGTCGTACCGTACTTTCTAGCCATAATAGCCCGTAACGTGAATTTATCTGCAGCCCAAGCTAGTTTGCAGAAGCTAAAGCATCCGCCGGTTATCATTGCGAGAGTATATAATTGTTGGCAATTTCATGTCTCCATTCAGCCCATGAATGGCAACCATTAGGCGGAGCTCTCGACGCGCCCTCCACGGCTAATAAGTGCATTTCGCTTTACAGGACTCCTTGGTGCAGTTTTGAAAGCCTCGCTGTTTTAAAAAAAATGGCCATGGAGGGCCGCCATTTGCTTCGCGAGGGAATTGTATCGCGAATTGTTGTTTAATTGAAGCCATTAAGCAATTAAATTACTTTAGTAATTAATAAGGTGTAGGGAAAAAAAGTTATAAGGCTAGGCCTGAATAAGTTATGCGATACATTTTATGTTGTCGTGTGAAAGTATATTAATAAATAATTTTATATTATGATGATTTCTTTCATTTTACCCTGCCTGCCAGAATACAATTATCAGATATATTTTATCTTTACCAGGCATAGTTTAATATTAATTTTAAATTATTGTCAACAGCTATTACACTTAACCTACAAAAATATGTAAAGTCGAATAATATATTTATTTGATTTTACGCTGATTTCATTTTCGTTATATTTAAAGCGTAATTAATCGAATATTAAGCCACTTTCTATTGTCTGACTGCCTTTAATAAACGGGTATTTTTTAAACAGTTGTCGATTATTAATAAAATGTACGATAAATTTTTTTATTTGTATTTACTTACTCTTTATTGCAAAACCAAAATGGATATTACAATGGGCGGACATATTGTGTTTAGGCATTCTCTCCCAGTCAACACGATCACTATACGGAATAAAATTTCTTCGCTCGAGAAATGTTATATACTCGTATTCAGTACGACCTTCGAAAACGTAACCACATCGTGGTTCTGGACTGCACGCTTGCCGCCCTCCGCGGTTACGGCTTTCAGTGTTTTCTCACTCGTATACCAGCTGCTGCAAATTCTGGCTTCGGGTTAATATTAGTCTGTACGCTTACAGCAAATTACATTAATCATACGTTTAAAAGGATACGTTTAAGTTGTTATTAATATTTTTCAAGGACCATTTACTATTTGTCAGAATGTGAGGATCGTTATGTTAATTAAAAATGGCATACGATGGCGTTTATCTTTCTTCTTGGATAAAATAAAAATAGTACCAATTTACTAGTGAGGTCGAAGAAAAAAAATTATAAATAAAGATACAGGAAAACAAAGATAAACAGAAAAATAACGTCCAGGCGTTCCGACGCATGCGGGCAATTAATTATAATCATTAGCCATATACACAATATTCGACTTAACGCCAAATTATGATTTGATTAAATTTCATACAGATTTCTAATGATCAAAATTATCAATTTGCTTCTAAAAATTATATGTCAGAAAATCATTCCGATAAAAAGACAGTTTGACTCAATAAAATGGAATAATGACAAAATAATTACATATTAACATACAAAATAATTACATTATCAAAAACGACTGTACGAATAGTGAATATCTTATTTTATCTTAACTGACGTTGACGCTTTTAGCTTCTGCGGCTCTATAAAGCTTCATCGGATCGCCTAATCCGTGGAAATGCTAGTTTCCACGAATTGGATAGATCCCACGTCCTGCGGGGTCACGCATGAGGACATGCGTGTTGTGTCAAAATTTTAAGTTACTTGTAAAAGCGCTGACTATGCATACAACAAATTAATTGTTTGCATAGAAGGTCCTCACAAATGATAAACTAATAAATACGATATGCAATTTACTAGTAGACATCAGGCTGAATAATTCACTTTTCATGAATGAATTGTTAAGTCTTTTATGTTTCTTCAAAAAATCAAAATTGTATCTAAACTAAATTTAAGTCGTAATTAAAAATCTTCTGCTACCAATTTTTGTGCACCGTCAGTCGATCTGTCAATTGACAATTTTAGCATATGACACGCATTATTAACACTAATTATGTGAAATGAACGAATTAGGTCTGTTTTAAATAACTTATTAATTTTATACTTAATTTTTACTGTTATTAAGAAACGTGTTTGAAACATCGAATCGGAAACATCAGACCGTTCAGCCGAATATTTTGCCAAACATGGACAGCATCCGCGAAACCATTTCTGATGGAATGCGTCCAAACAAAATTCCGTATTGGATAAACGCTCGAAGACCGTTAGATTCCGCCCACATTCCAGAACTACGCATTTACCTCGATTGCCCAGCCTAGCCCTCAGTTTCTTTCTTCGTTTCTTGTTTTGTTTCCTTTGGCTGAAAAAGCGTATCTTATAAACGTCAACTTTTAAAAACAAATGTTTTATATTTTATATTTATATATCCTTTAAATATTTCATCGATTCTCTGTTTGTAATATTTCCTTTTTACGGAACCTGCTAGGTGCTGAAGAATTTGTTTAAGTACTTTCGAAGTACACGAATAGATTTTCACGTGTAATACAATAAGTTGATATATGAAATATTATCGTGTATAAAATATTGAAGGTCTGTTTCATATTCACTATTCAACTAAAATACCGATTAGATCTCACGGTGGTAGAGCCACGCAGCTGTTCCCGCTGCTGAATGGGCCGGCTCGAACCGGATTAGTACCACGACCTCAC
>DWHO01001098.1:0-16593 GCA_018247575.1 Eurytides lysithous rurik
ACCTATTTTTGCATACGATCAATGTCTTTTTTACACGGTTTTTTCTGGAACCAATCTACCGTGTAAAAACAGAATTAAGTGTACTAAATTATAACAATAAAATCTATCGAACAGTACTTAATTTACTTTAAGAGCATCATATTATTAGAAATCACACACTTATGTCATATTAACGAATTATATTATTCACAATGCTACTAAAGAAGCCATATCCTTGGGCATAATTGTCAATAGGAACTTATGAAGGACTTACAGACGGTTTATAGATAAATATCATAATTACCATAATTATCTTTATAATGCATTAATTTCCATAAGCCTTAAATCTAATTATAATAATCTAAGTAGCGATGTCTTTACATCTTTCAGTTTCAAATAATTAAAGTAGTTAATTCACGGGCAAAAACTTTTGCCGGAATCAACATTCATTGTAATTTTGTTATAAAATAATATGTATAAGTCGCGTTGAGGTGCAATACGATAAAAATAACTAGAAACTAGCTATGTACGAATTTAACATTGAATTGTTCGGGTAAATTTATAATGGTATAGTCTACTGGTAAATAAAATTATAGTATAAGTATGTATAAATATGTATGGTATAAGTATGTATTATGTCTACTGGCAAATAAAATTAACAGTGTAATTTGCAAGTTCATATGAACTTAATCAAATCGCTTCCGTTTTTTTGTAAGAATCGGGTCTCACCGTGTCTAGCAATAGCAACTGAGGTAAAAATGCATTAGACACGCGGCGAAGAAACACGTTAACTTTACGATTATATAGTAAATATATTTCCTTTTCCGAGTCCTTTCTTATGATTCAAATATTGAATAAAATCTACTTTAATAGAACCTCTACGCCACCGCAAGATTTTCGTAAAGCGTTGCAATTTCAAAACGGTTTTCAACGACTTAGGGAATAGGAATTTTAATTTTCAGGATAGAGATGAACAAGTCGTGGGTCTGATGTTAAGTAACCCATGATGACACAGCGTCATGCGAACTGCTTGGTTCCGCACTGCTCGTAACCCAGAATTATAATCAAATCAAATCAATAATAATAATAATGTCCTCCCGACCGATTCCGGCCACGGCGGCCGATGTACAAGAGATAAGCCAAGTGGGCAGGATATATTATAGTGCACAAGCGTTTGCAGACACAGGTGCACTCACTCTTCTTTTTACTCTCATAGCCCGATGGGAAGGATAAGAGAAATAAGGCGCAGAGACGGTGATATTAAACCGACCTCATTATAACGGCTTCTTCAAGCCACCGACTTTTTACATGCCCATCCGACGCATGGATCATCTTACTTTGCAGGCAATCGGGTGATCGGCCCGTAATGCCCTAACTCAACTAAGAACAACAACACAAAGTCGTTGCTCTCCGCGGTATTCGAACCCACGACCTCCGTTTTGTAAAGCGCGGGCCTATACCACTAGGCCACGGAGGCCCTTTTGAATCGCCATTTTGTATGTATATGTATTATGTTCGTAAAGACCTACAGCTCGGAATGCAATTCTGCCAAGAAGAGCCAGCTAGACAAACACAACAGTTGCTCTTTTAATATACCATTATAAGATGCTCTAACTGTCTACTGTGGAATAACTGGTATTGCAGTGGTACCACCAAAGGCTCTGCAAAGGTCTCTTACCACTTAAAACGACTTACGGCGTCGATTCAACCGATCCTTATAACAATCGGGCCGATCACGTGCGCACGCGCGCCTCGTTTTCAAATTTACAAACAGCCGATTAGCACACGTCCGGTAACGCGATAATGGGCAAGAGATTACACGAACAATGTTTCAACAAAGCTCGTCGCCGACGAAGTATGAGCTCGTGGATATCAAGACCTGAAACTGAAGTATCGAAGATGTGGTTTTTAAGAAGACGGAGGCAAATAAGCTAGCTAGTAAAAGAGAAGGTCTCTCCCCTCCTGATTGGGCCGTCGGCCACCTAGCCCGTAATAAACACTTCCACTTTTCGCCATCTTCTGTGAGGTCGTGATACTCTCCCGATACCTTCCCGGTTGAATAGGCCGACTAACGGCCTATTCAACAGCAGTGAGAACTGCTGCGTGACTCTACATAGAGTCGAAGTCAAACTTGACTAACTAAAAGAATCTGTATGCTATCTGTATGTTTGTTATTTGCCAAATGGAATACGACTGAATGAATGGCAAATGAATTTTCTCGAATTTGATTTAAATACTTGAACCACGTTCATTTAAAACGTTTCAATATAACTAAGATATCTAACGTAAACGACAGATCTAGGTTTGCAATTGCTTAAAACTATTCGGTACACTCTTCGTCCTCAAAAATTATACATCTACGAAAAATTGTATTTATTCCTTGCTCCTTCAATTCGTACGGAGAAGAAGGCATACGAACAAGCGGCTCACCTGATGATAAACGATTACCGATGCACATGGAGTCTCGCAACATTCAAAGACTTGCAAATACGTTGCCGGCCTTTAAGGTGGGAAAAGAGGGAGAGAGAGGAGTAGGCCAGAATATTGGTAGAGACTTGTAACAAACGGGGCATCCTGAAATATAACTTAAGTTATGAAAATATAAGGCGATCGCTAACATTAACTCGTCTCCCATTAGAAATTTTCAGAACAGATTAGTTGGGAAGAGTGAAGTAACTGCGTGCATGTTTAATATGAAAAAAGACTAACGTTCATTTAGTTTCTTTACATTATCACTCGCGCATCACAACGATTCATGAAGTTTATTTTTCTTCTACTGTATTTTAAATTCACATTAACTTTTATGACTGGTTATTGCATATGTTCAAAAAGATTCCTTTGATTAAGGAAGCGCAATACTATAATCGTCGTTGGAACAACAACTTAACATGTAAGGAAGGGAAACCAATGTAAAGGACTAAAGAGCGAGCTTTATAATAATATTATAAAGCTCGCTTTTTAGTATATTATACTAGATGTCGCCCGCGATTCTGTGATTTCCGGTCCAAATCGGTTGAAGCTTTTTCATATATTTTTTTCCGGATTAAAGGAGCATACATCACGCGCCAAAAAATGCGTCTAAATCACCTCGATCTTTTCCTCCATTCCATCGTATTACACATTACAATATTCATGTCTCAATTTTGCATTTATGATAGTTATATTATAATAAGTATTAAAGACCAAGGATATGTCAAAATTGCAATAAGCACAATTATGGAGAGAGAGAGAGAAGGGAAATATTTAATGCGCGCACTTTTTCGTTTGCCGTCGACACGGTTATCACATTCTAAACACGTTCCGGGGCACGCGCGGCGGCACGTTCGTCGGCGCGCGTGTTTGTTTGTAAACACGTAAGTGCTCCGTTGCGTTGAACACCCCAACTGCGATAAGTGGCATGGAGGAGGATAGGGGATGACAGTCATACTATACGCGAAAATAGATTTTATCGCGTGTACTTAGTGCTCATGTTGGCACCAGCGATAAGTCGCAATGGGTAGTAATTACTTAACTCCTTTGATCCGATTCTGATATTCTGATCTCTGCGTGTTCCCGCGTCGTCATTTACATACTTGAAAGTGGATGCATCTTCAACAACAGCGTAGCAAAGTTACTTTTCAAGGAACTGTCTCGTTTGTAATAAAATTACCGACAAGAGAACATATAACGTAACGACGCGTTACAATTTCATTGATACGACAGAGGTTTCATTTAGTTTTTTATTATAAAATGGACATGTATTTATACTAATGCCAATCAAATCGACGTGTTAAATATTTAATGGACGTTGATTGTATAAAGATTGGTGTATAATTGGGTAGCAGATAAATTAGAAGTCAAGATATAATCATCTAAACAAGTAATCTTAACCAAGAAAACATACATTAACAATTTAGCAAAAATCAAAAAGGACAAAAACAACCGAAAATTACAACGAACAACACGACCAGTCTGAAAAAAAAGAAGACGATTGTAGAAAAAAACAACAGATTAAAAAATAATCAGATGGTACAGATACAAAAAGCGCGCGAACGAACTTTCTTCCCGCGCAAAAGTTGTACGCGCCGAAAGTCATCCCTGCATCCACCTGTAGGACATCCCAAGTTGCGTAAGGGTTCGCTCCACCCCCGCCCTTGAACTTGGCGTACGGCCTCGGTTGCCCCAACGACGCGGGTCAATACACAGCAATATTATTATTCCGAACCGATGTGTAGCGTTATTTGCCGCGGACGGGACCCTACTGATGTTTGATGAAGTTATATCGCTTAGGGTGATTTTTATAAGCGCGTCAGAGAATTATTTCTGTCTAATTTTTATGATATTATCAAACCTAGTCACGCCTAAACGGAATTCGTTATAGAAGTAGCATCTTCGCTTTTTGTAAAGGTTTGGATTTCGCGCAGGTCAACTTTAGATCGTGCCTCGTACAGCGCAGATTTAACACCAGTAATGTCAATTATGATTACCAGCAATCGAAATTTCGAACAAAAAAATCAACAGTGTTAATCTCTAAAATAGCCGAAAATCAGGCTGTCGACAATTAGTTCTAGTGAGAGAAAGCATGACTCGAATAGAAAATTAAACAATTATAATCTGTGAACGCGACGTAAAGATATCGTTGGCGATATCATTAAAAAATAGCTCATATCTTCTGACCTGATAAAATTTATTTGTTGCTTTAGTAGACAATGATAGGAGAAAGTTCTGCAAACTGTATCATAATGGGAAATAACTGAATTGAATTACATCGACTTTGTTAGTAATGAAGGTTGCGGCATACTTGTAGCAACAAAAAAAAAATATCTGTTAAGATGTTTGTCTGAAACCATCGTAACGAATTCTGTACTAGCGGGGAAAAAAAAAGTAAAGCAACAGCCTTTATATGTACCACTGCTGAGGCCTCCTCTGTACAGAGGGTATAATGGCACAGACCGTCACGTGCCTGCGGATTGGCGGACTTCACATATGTAAGATTTTTGTATCGTTTCTTAAATATGCAGGTGTCCTCGGGATGTTTTCGGGATGTTAAGCACGTGGCAAATCAGCACTTAAAATTGTTAATTATAAATTAACAAATTCATTGGTACCGGCACCGAGGTTTGAACGTAGGTTGTTCGAGTATTTCGAATTAAAATCGAGTGCCCGGACATTGAGTTCCATGGCATGCACTAGCGGAAAGCGAAAAATTAAAAAAAAAAAAGTCATTATTGTTATATTCCCTTTACGTCTTTATTCGTACCTGATCGTTGAATACGAAATATTTAATGATAAAAGCCATATTCACCGACGTACGTATGTTCGATCATTGCTAAACGAAAATAAATGTATCCACATCATAGTAAAGAACATTTTCTTTTAACAACCTTCAAAGAAAAAGATAAAAGGATGAAAAAATAAAAAAGATATAGTCAAACTAATCATGTAAATACAACGGCGATCAAATTAGCTTCGGCTATCAGTTCAACAGGCCGTAACGGTGCCGGCCCCATAAATCCTCCGACATACGTTCCTCTAACAAGTTGAATGGCGAATAGACACCCTCCTAGAGCGCCCTAGGGCCCTCTATTTGCGAAACATGTCCAACGTATACAATGCGAATTAGCCGCATAATAGAAATAGAATTGAATCAATCGTTTGAAACTAACACTAGGTTGTAAGGGTGAAATTTGCCTTTGTGATTCTCAGAATAAAATTGACGAGAAATAAGTCGTGTTAATAATTAAAATCAAAACGAATGTACTACTACTAATATGAACTTTATGAATTGCTGCCTCGAATGTCGTGGCAAATTAGTATATTCTATGCGCGGACGCAAATTTATAATACATAACACTCGTTTGTCATTCGGCCGATTCGGATTATAAACGCCAAATGATGATTTATTTCTTAATTTATACGAGTATATATTATTTTTAATGAGAAAACGAATAAAACAAATGAAATGAATTGTTCACTAGGTTTATAAATCTCAAACAACAACAACATCATCTATTTTAAGAACAACTGAAACAAATTTTAAGAAATTCGCAAAACTTTAAGAATATCAAATCGAAAGAAAATACATTAAAAGCATTCTGTACAACTTATTATTTTAACCTGGCAACAAACACTCATCGCTCGCTCGAAAAAAAAAACAACAAACCAATTCGAACGCAAAAAAACGCATGACGTACGCAGACGCGGTAATTGCGCTTACATAAAGGTGAATTGATAATTGCATTCGAAACGAATGCAAATACGGCGCTCTTAATGAATATTACCGGCGTTTAATGCCCGTGCGGGCGTACAACAAAAGCGGTTTATTCCGATGCACCGTTGAGGGGTGTAGGAGAACAAATAAGTCATAAACAGCGGTAGACACGGTCCGCGATTTTTGTCTAGGGTACAGTTTATAGGCGCGGCGGCACGTGATGTCGCGTGAAGGCGGGAAGCGGCGGTAAACACGCGAACAGTGCACGTCTCCACTGCCGGCGTGTTAAACTCGGCGGGCTTCGAGCTAAAAAACTGATATACTGCTGACTTTCGTGCTGTTGGAACGGCCTCCTTCGTCTTTTATTATGAAAGGCTTTTTTTGGTATGGAGTACGAATCAAAAGATAAGTAGCTCACCGTGGTCTTTGATCACCGCTCAAAGATATTGACACAGACAGCATCAAGATTTGCAAATACCACTTTTAGGTGGAAATTATCTTTTTGAGGTTCCCTAAGTTAATTGGTGTTTAATCAAAAGTGAAGTTCGTTACTGATTATTGTAATCTAAAAAAAAGTTATTGATGCCATTACGTTTCAACACCACCAACTTTTAACGTTTAGTAACTGCTCCATGCAATATCCAGGCATGTCAGATCTTGCACATACAAAGATAGACCTCGCCGTTAGATAGAAAGCTAAGTCATTGTTTTTGGAGATAAAGTAACTAGATGGGGAGGGTTTTAAAACGATTCGTTTTGCAACGATTTGTGATGACCGTTGTAGCTTTTTTATGAGATGAAGTGACCGAAGAAGAGCCCGATGGTAAATGACACTCTGACCATAACCGGGCTACACAGATACGGAGATAATGGCCTCTACGCTCTAGTCTGGACACTCGAAATTCAAGATGTTATATATTTACACTCTATATTATTTTTTGAACTTTTCCCTTCAGACCGGAACACATTAGTGCTTGGCGGAAGAATAGCCGGAAATGCAGTGGCAAGCTCAAGCAGACTGCAAATGAGTCGTACCACTTAGAAACAATACCCGAATTTCGTCATTAAAATAAAATTAAGTAAAATATATACGCCTTTTGATTATTACACGTTGTATACAAGATTTCAACCTAATGCATATACATTTTCGGTTTAGAATTGTAAGTGCATAACGCTCGTTTGCCCGCTCGTGCGACAGCCATTCGAAGTTTTCGCGATATGGCTTTCGGAACTTTCGCGATTTGATATCGGCAGCTTTATACCCATGTACTAGACGACTTGTTTACGACTATTTACGACTATTTACTATAAAACGTCGCGCGAGCTCCCTTAGCTCTATTCAAATTTTATTAGTCCTTTTAATGTCATAAATCTTTGGCGTTACTCAAATGTGACTTACAAAAATTTGAATGCATCTTGCATTCGAGCAGAAATTGTAGGCAATTCCTTCTACTGCTGGCACTGTTTATATTTTCCATAATGTTAAAAATCTCATACATGATCGTATGTCGTCCGCACATAAACGTTCAAATAATAAGGTAAGGAAGAAGTTTAAAAACAATGTTAAACGATGCGTCAATCTATAAGTAAAACGTAACCTACTGCAAACAGCAAATAGTACGGAATTTCGATAAATGCAAGTGAATGTAATTATGTGATATAATATAATGTGAAAATAGATAATACTATTAAAATATATACCGAATGTTAACACAAGTTATATTTTCTACGAGTTTATTGGTAGGAGTAGGCACGACTATGATCAGAAATGATAAAAGTTTACTTTATTCAAATTATTATCAATTATTTTAATTTATTTTTATCAAAAAAAAAAAAAGAAAAGAACAAAAGAGATAAACATTACTTTGGATTCCCCCTATCTTATTAACTGTAACGACAGTTTCTTGTTAATTCATAGAGTCATCCAATGCCTGCAGGTTATGAAATTCCGAAATACCCAGAAATCGCATTTGTAATAAACAAGCTCTGGTTTACCTAGATCTTCGATCAGAAGCCGTACAAAAATTCGCAAGACAAAAATTAAACTTTATCACGTTAATTTTAAGACCCTTTTTCGTATCTGACCACGTAAATGTGATTGTTCCGTTGTTCACACATGAACAAGGTCATCTGCGTGGTCCAGGAAATAGCCACTTTGGGTGGCGCGTATTGGAAAAACTAGTTGCGACTGTACCGCGAACACGCTTAAAATGTTGTTAAAGTAAGTTATTTGTTATTAAACGTTTAACAAAGAATTCACACATATACAATCCTGCCGTGCGTGTGTTATTTGTTTTCGATGATTCGCGTTCTTTTTGTTTTTAAGTTAACGGATTTAATTTCATAACTAACAATTATCTCATTTACCAAACAAAAAACTGTTATATAAAATGATGATTCTCTCTTGTATTTCACTAGTTCGTTGGTGTGGTCGTGGGTTCGATTTTCACCTAAAACAAAATATTTGTGCGATGAACAAAAGTTTGACCTGTCTTTTAGGACTGTATTGCAGCCAATGGAGACCACTTCGAATAAGCTACATATATATTTATTAGTTTTGTATTAATATATTAAACTAACACATTGTAGTAGTAATAAACGTTATGTACAATAACAAAAATAGTTTTTCTTTGTAACAATATTTATGGCAAGACTAAGTATATCTGGTTAACGCGGTGAACAGAGTTTTAAAATGTTTTTAGTTCATAACGTCAAGTGACAATGTGTAGTTACGGACTAGTGACCCACCTACCATTAAACGACCGAATTACACGTTTCTTCTAAAAGTACAATTAAAAACTTCTTAAAGTAAAATAGATAAGAGGTGTAACTAAAACAAGTTTTGGAGTATATAACTGAAAAACTTTGTAATAATTAAAGGTTAATTAACGTGAGTAAAATAAGTTATCGGGTATATATAAAGAAATTTTTATAGATAACCAACATTTATATGTATTGGGACTCTTGATACCACAGCATTGTCAACTACCAAGCAGTAATTTGTAATAAATACTGTTCCAATTTGAGGGGCAATGTTACCACTGCGCAGCAGAGAGCAGCAGATTCCGCGCCCTGGATCCAAGCCCCCCTCGCACACTCCTCCTCCCACTTCCACTCCCTCTCTCTTCTTCCCTCTCTCTCACTCCTCCTCCCACTTTCTTTTAAAAATTCCCTCCCTTAAAGGCTGGCAACGCATTTCCAAGTTCTGTAATGTTGCAAATGTCGATGGGCGGCGGTGATCGCTTACCAACAGGTGTGCCGCTTGCTCGTTTGTCAGCCTACTCCATAAAAAATCCATCATAAATCTCTGCGCTATTAATCTTTTAAAACGCCACTTTACACTTTACCCGCCAACAAAAGCACGCCCAAACAACAAACGATCATCCCTGACCTTTTCTTGGTGCCTAACCGCTTTTCTAAGCTCGCGGCGGCGAAGAAAGCGGGCACCTTACAAGAAAACCGAGAATAGATGTGGAATGCAGATAAAAAATGGCTTCAAAAACCGAAAGAGTAAAGCATAATGGAATGATAAGTATACAGAATGGTAGACAAAGGTGGCGCATAGTTTTTTATCTTTATTCGAGAGTCAAACAAGCAGCTCATCTCATACTACCTCGAGCTGTTGGTTGCTCGATGAATGCAATTTATAAGTCTTGTCATAAAGTTATGTAATTTCTAAAAAAAAAAAACGATTTCGATCTTCCATTCAATGTAAAGCAGAATAGAAAACAGTCTTTATAAATTAATACACGAAACGAAAACTTTATATCATTTTAAGAGCCCATCGCGCTTAAACTTTTGCCACATCAAATTTTATTACGAAGAGAAGTGTTTTAACTATATAGATTAAAAATACTAAATATGAATTAATGCGTAAGAAGACGTGTTTTTCATTTATCAAATCGTGCTCATTATGTCGAAGTCGATTATGTTATTTAAGAAGTTTTTTTTAAATACTTTCTTAAATATGCAGGTTTCCTCACGATGCGTTTCTTCACCGTTGAGCACGTGGTAAATCAGCATTTAAAATTGTTGATTATAAATTAACAAATTCATTGGTGCCGGCGCCGGGATATGAACTCAGGTTGCTCGAGTATATTGAACTAAAAGGGAGACCCCGACACTGAGCTATCACGGCTTTACAACCAGGGTGAATTTGTAGATTTGTTTAATTTTATAATGCATATTATTTGTATAAATACAAACAAATACGACGAAAACTTCACTGCGGTGTCCACTTCGTCAACTCTGATAAAACTAATGATCTCTCTATTCACGTGGACTGGTAGAACTATTTAACAAAGACTAAGTGAAACATGGCAACATTGCCAGCTATTCTACAGCTAAGCAGTAATGTGCAAGCATTAATGTCTGGTTTGAAGATTAATATTTCCAGAAAAATCATTATGCACAAACAAGGGCATCTTGTCACTGGAAGATGAGCAGAAATTCCAACAATTCAGTTACTTCAAAGCATTAAAGGCGCTGTTATGGAAAAGTGGTACGCTTACCACTAAACACTTTAATGACTAGTGCCGCTAGTTACATAAAAAGACGCAATTTAAGCCATTATGCTCTACCGTATTTGGGCTACTATACTCTACGCTATGATGATGTCCTCCCGACCGATTCCGGCCACGGCGGCCGATATACAAGAGATGAGCCGAGTGCGCAGGATATATTATAGTGCACAAGCGTTTGCGCAGACACAGGTGCACTCACTCTTCCTTTACCCTCATATCCCGATGGGGCGGATAACCGACATGATCGGAGAGAGATAAGGCGCAGATGCAGTGACATTAAACCGACCTCTTAATAACGACTTCTCCAAACCACCGCTAGATGGCGTCGACAAGAAGCTGGGACCGACTTTTTACATGCCCATCCGACGCATAGATCATCTTACTTTTGAGGCAATCGGGTGATCAGCCCGTAATACCATAACCCAACTAAGAAACAACAACACAAAGTCATTGCCCTCGAACTGGCCTATACCATTAGGCCACGGAGGCAGTACGCTATATATACTCTTCCACGTTGAGGTTAGCAGAAAGCAAGTGGTAGATCGTATGCAAATTGGATGCAGCGGGTGCACTGAACGCGCACGGGCGGTCGGCATTGACCGCGCGTTACGCAATTGCTACTTGACATCAATAAGCCACGCAGACGGAGACACAGACGGGTAAGTGGACGGGGACAAGTTCAATGAAACGGGACCGCGCGTGTGTGGCGACGTAACCATTTTAAACGTCCGACAGCCCGAATCATTGTGTGTGAACTTCAATAGTACAGCTAACCTGTTTCCTACCAGTAATAAGGACTCTATTTCAACCCCCGTATGCAAAAACACAATAGCGATAGTTTGAGTCTTTGTATGTAAATGTTGATAAGACAGTTAACCTATTTTCTGCTAGCAAGAAGGACTCTATTTCAAACCCTGTATGAGAAAAAACAACAGCGACAGCTTGAGTTTTTGCATCTAAACGCCGATAAGACAGCTAACTTACTTTCTACTCGTGAGAAAGACTCTATTGTTTTTTCTTCTTTAAAAAACGCCGCCCTCATTGTAAGATAGAAATATCTTGTGTTACAAGGGCTTTTTACATACATACATTTCACATGTACAAATAGTAGTTCGTACAAATATTTGCTCCGGGTGGGAATCGAACCCACGGTCTGCGACGCCGAAGCCAACAGCTTGGCAACTGTGCCAAACGGGTCATCAAAATTATCATCACATTTCAAACCCTGTGTTTTTTTTTATGTAGTAGGCTGATAAACGAGTAAGCGGCACAACTGATGGTAGGCGATCACCACCACCCGACATTTGCAACATTACAGAACGTGCAAATTCGTTGCCAGAATTTAAGGGAGAGAATTTATGAAAAAGGGTGGGAAGAGGAGTAAGAGAGGGGAGGGAGGAGACGACGGGGGAGGAAAGGGTAAGGGCCACCGGCCACCTCACTCACCGGACGAAACGCGAGAGCTAAAACTTTTCCACTTTACGCCGATTTTCTGTGAGGTCGTGGTACTTATCCGGTTCGAGCCAGCTTATTCAGCAGCTGCGTGGCTCTACCACCGTAAGCTAAAATACAATAGCGACAGCTTGTTTCTTTGTATGTAAACATCGATAATACAGCTAACCCGTTTCCTACTCGTAAGAGGGACTCTATTTCATCATCTCTTCTGTAAGTAGGACTCGTCTTCCATTTAGGGTGGTATATTATCATACCAGTTACTCTACCGCCAATAGGTAATGTGTAAGCATTACTGTTCCAGTTTGCAGGGCTGTGTTGGCAGCATATTATTACGCATATAGATGGACCATCTTATATCTTTTGGTGATGTTGTTATAGGCAGATGCGTCACTTACTATCAGATACACGACTTGTTCTTCTTATCACTATAAAGTGATAGGAACTGTGATAACACCGTTCCTATTTCACGGATTATTACCCCACATATCGACACTGATGTGCAAGAAAGATTATTGATTACTTATAAATACACATACAATCTCTAAGTGCTGATTTAAAATAAATATGACGGTTATAAATAAAATATCTTATACGACAAGTTTCTTCGTTATTAACAAAAAGCTATACTTGGTAGTTCATTCGCGATCGTATTGAAATAAAAGAATCCGTAGAAGAGCTAAATTTGCCGGCGCTGTTCTTGGAATGTGTAAGTCGAAGTGGCAATGGGTCGCTTACCTCGTAAGCGGGACCGGTAACCACGAGTGACAGGCTAGGCGATTAAACTTGACTGGCCAGTTGGTGTAGTGGTCAGAGGTCTTGACTACAAAGCCAGAGGTCGTACGTTCGATACCCACAAGGACAAATTATTTGTGTGATGGGCACGGGTATTTGTTCCCTATCTGGGTTTAACTGTCTAGATAAGTGTGTATGTTAAACATGAATATCAGCTGTCTGGTTACCATAGTACAGGCTCTGCTTAGTTTGAGATCAGATGGCAATGTCTGAGATGTCCCATGAAGATTATGACATTAAAATGGTAGCAGTATTGACAATTTCTGCTGTTTTTCGAGGCTACCATGTGTATGAGTGTTATAATTGGCAAAAGACATCAGATTTCAAATCAAATGCGTTGACATTTATCAGGTCAGGTCGACTCAAATCTCAATCATGGGATCAGAATGTTCGATATCAAAACGACACTAAAGACGCCCGGACAGATTATAATTTGCAGTCAACATTTTCATAAGAGTCTATTGCCGGATCGAAATACTAAGTAGGTATTTCTTATTATACCGTGTATATTATTCGTTATCTTTCAGCAAGGTCATTTTTTTTAATATCCTTTTTTAATTTGTTAAAACATATTGTTTTAAAATAGAAAAGAATTTCCTCGTCACGGTGGCAGTCAGACATAATGAAGTTAAATGCCTCAGACTATCCGATTTTAATGTATGCTCAGCCATTGAGATGTAGGAAGATTAAGATAGATTTAAAACGCGACTATATTTATGTAAAGATGATATAAAATAGCTTTATAGAACACATTAAACTACTTTGCCAATATACAACTAATTGCAGCCATGATAATGAATATTTAAGTAATCGTTATGAAATAAAAAGTACCCTGCACTTCAACTTAGTGGCGCTGAGAAAGTTTATCAAGTATTTACAAGCAAAATGTAAAACAAACTTTTCGCACGTATACTTTGCAATCATTCAAATCGCATAATTGTCATTTTGCCGACAGCGGAATGCCATACCTTAAAATTGACGATTCGTCAAACTCGAAAACTACTTAATTATCATTTAAAAAAAATAAAATTTAAAAATAATAAAATTCAAAAGTTAAAATTGTTAGTGTATCAATTTTAACTTTTTAACATTTAAAGAATCAGTTTTCTTTTTTAACTGTCTTTATATATGCTATGCTTTGCTATACTCTATATATTTATGTAGATCTTTCCAAATATTTTCCGATATAACATCTGTAGTGAAAACCATAGATTGATATAAGAAGTGCGTAATTATTACGAAAGATCTTTTTAATTATAATATATCACATACACAGGGACAGTTGTCATATTGTCATAACATTTAAACCGAAAAAAGCATAAATCACACGTCTCAATTAATTATTAACTCAAATTAATTACAGGCTCAGCGAGCTTAGATGCACAAGCAGCAAAATGTATTAAGAATGAAAATAATTATTTCTATAGACAATTATCTGTGACGCAAAACCCTGACCTCGGCGGGTCGCAAGTGCCTCAATTGGCAGAGCGGATGTGACGTCACGCACGCACTTCCGTTTATAATTGCGTTCGTCTGCTCTCCAATAGGACGCCCTCACCAATTAGGATAAGCACGTTGAATTCGCAAAATAACGCTTTTCATATCAGAAGAGTCTCCCGTGCACTAGTCGAAGTTCATTCAGTTGTTACAAAGCTGTTCATAGATAATGATGGCTTTTGCTTCTAACAAACAAAAAATGCGATAAACAATGGCATCGAAACATAATAAAACCACTCAGACCTTATTATTTCGCGATATTCATTAAAAACCTCAACGAGAGGCCCTCAAGAGACATTCTAGCATTCATAAATCCCTTAATACCGCTTATTAACGGAATTAAAACTAACAAAGCGGGTGGGGTTTAGCCGCAAATGGCATTGTTGTAAGAGGCCATCGACGCAACGCCGCTGCAAGGCTCAGCGTAGGAGGAACGAAAACAAAAAAAAACACAGAAAAAATTTCGACTAGGCATTCAAAGGCGTCGCCTGGCAACACTGAAAAATGCATTCGAGAGACAAAAGCAGGCTATTACGGTGCCGGGATTAGCCCTATTGACACTACGTTACCAATTAAAAAGGGTGGGGTGCTTTTTCGTCTCGGGTTTTTTCAGCAGACGCTTTCAGGCCGCGGGGCGTCCCCCCACGGCCCCCCGGCCTCCCCCTGGTGGCTGTACAGAAAAATCAATAACGCAGCACTTTTTTCCGCGCGTAAAGTATGCACCGACACGGACGCGCGCGTGTGTACGCCGCACACACAGCCGCACATCGGCGCTGTCAGTGTTTTTTCCTTCGGCGGCGGAATTTGCGCCCGGCGATACTGTTTCGGCCTCCGCCCGCCCCCGATCGGAATGCACCTGAAAGGCTTATGCAACGAACACTGTGTGCGTCTAATGGAAATGTCTTTTTAATGGGAATTTGATGCAACTCATAGGTGTCGCGCTTAAGCGATCTCGATGGCTACCTTCTCATTACGACTCAATCGAGTAGAAATGACAGTGAAGAGTGAGTGCGTGATATCGAGAGGTAATGTAACTTGCAGTTGCATTCATTCGCCTTTCAAAAATCCGTTGGCAACGAGGAACGGATTTTTCAAGGGGACAGGCGGCAAAGCGGCCGGTCCAGTTTCTCGAGCCGCTCCAACGCGACCTTGCAGCGGAAAGTACGACTTCCGCGATGCTTTTACCCCACGAGACCGAGTGAAACAAAAGCCCGAGTCCCGCGGGGCTCGCATTTGCATAGATCGTGACGTCCACCGCACATCACTAATTGCGAACTCAGACCAACGTAAAAAAGCACCGCATCTGAGTGGCGAACAGCAGAAAAAAAAGAAAGAGTGGAAAGGAAAACCCTTTGCACATTTTTATTTAGCGACGCGAGTGACAGCGGTGCTTCCGTCCCCCTCGCGCCGCATTGTTCCGCCGTACGCGGACGCGGGAGCCGTCATCAGTCCATCTTTGTCTGCCGCGTGCTTTTCTTGTTTTCCGCCGAGCGCTCTTTTTTTTTCTCTCGTGGAATGTGCAAAAATATAAAAACGCCGAATCGGGCGGGGGCCACCCCCCCGGGTGTTTACGTGCACTAGTGTGGGTCGCCGCGGTAATGTTTGTTTTAGGGCTTTGTCCGATCATAAGTCGATACACTGTTTAGAGTAACGTAACTGTCCAACGCTTCTCTGCACAACAATTACAATGTACAGTTCGCCGCTGCGTTGAAGACATAGAGTAATTTAGAAACATAAACGGCGGCTTGTAATCGTACAAATCAAATTGTAGAGTAATTAATCACAGCCAACCGTGCACATTGCCGCTGGCGTATAATTTAGCCCGACGTATAGAAAGTGCACCTGGCCGGAATGACACTGGCCAAAAATAACGCTAATACGTTTTCGTGCATAGAGGCAGAAGAAGAAAAAAAAACTGCACGCCTTTCTCTGCACCTTTCACCCGTCTACAATTATCGCTCTGTTAATCATGAGATAACGAGTCGCCCAAGCCAGTTTTGGCGCCGAAACAATCAGGAAATAACTCTATCGATTCACTTACATTGCAACTAGCAATCTATAAGGAGACAAGCTAAAGTTAATTAATAATAATAATAATATCATGGGACATCTCACACATTGCCATCTGATCCCAAACTAGGCAGAGCCTGTACTATG
>DWHO01001099.1:0-16592 GCA_018247575.1 Eurytides lysithous rurik
GGATGGGCCACCGGCCACCTCACTCACCGGACGAAATGCGGAAGCAAAAACACTTCCACTTCACGCCGATTTTCTGTTGTTGATTGTTGAAGTAATGCAGATGACTAGTTCATTTCTAATTTTTTTACTAAAGTGTTTTAAACAAAATAGTTTCATTTTTTACTTTTGTCGTTTGTGTTTTGTGTCGCAAAGTAAGGCACTTATCAGAGGGTTTGTGGTACAACATGGTGCGTTTGTGGAAATTCCAACTTCTGACCTCAGACCCTTAACAAATCTCTCGACCACTGCAATATGCGTGTGTTATTGACTTGATTAACACATTTTTTGGAACTTAGTTGTATATTACTATATAGTTAACAAATGACGACCGTCCCTCGTGGATTGCTATAACATCAGAGATGTAGGCGTATTTTTAAGATTCAGTGGATTCCTATATTCACCGGATGGAACATAATATTTATACTCTGTCGACTCCATCAGGCCGTAGTGCCACTGATGTAGTCAAACGTTAATGTTTCTAGCTCTTATAGAGCAGAACACCGAACTCGATAAAATGCAAAATTTTCACGAGTTGGATAAACCCCAACCCGTCCTGTGGGTGTGCAGCCCACATGGGTCATATAAGGACAAGTGTGTTTGTGGCTATTTATGGTTCTGATGAGCTGGTGTATGTGGTGAGGTCAGGTGACAAAAACTATCTTGTTAGTCTATGACGTTCCACAGAGTATAGACAGTTCTTACCGGGTCTCTGGACACGCACTGTCAGAACGGCACGCTCGGGCGCCATGTTTTTGAAATACACGAGGTAACAGGCGAGCATAGTGCCCGTCCTTCCGCGCCCATGTCTGCAGTGCACGCCGATTACCTGAAGATTGCCCCTAAATGTTTATGAAACGCACTTCTTTTTACGGAGTACGAGCAAGCGGCACACTTGATGGTAAGCAATCACCGCAGTCCGGACCAACATTACGGAACTTACAAATACGTAGCCAGGCTTTAACCCTTAGCACTCCGTAGGCGCCGCTATTGCGCCAGTGCTATCAGTGCACTAATTCTGTAGGAGCCGCTATTGCGCCATATGCTTTCATTGCAGTTAGAAAAATTAGTATAGTTTGCGTTCAATGACTAGCAGATTCTGTGTTCATTTTTCAGATGCTCCAACGCAAAAATGTCACGGAGTTGCCGCACTCTTGATTAAAAAAAACACTCGGAGTGCTAAGGGCCACGAAGTGCAAAGGATTGAATAACGACTGTAGACTTGCATAAATAAAACGTTGCGAAATAGTTGGTTATTAGCTCAGTTAATGAGCTTATTGGATGGGTGGAAGTTCATTTGTGTACACCCGATGGTCTCTCGTCAATGTAGTCGCACTTATTATGGACACACGCCCGATTAGTTCGCACAATGGGGCCGCATAGCTCACGGAACTGGAAACTGGAGAGTTCTCACGTTCAACGTAACCGAAGTAACAATGCTATGTTGATTTGATTCAACCATGTTTGCGTTTCGTACAGTAGAAAGTGCGATTAATGATTGTTTAGATTGCTTATTGGTTCGAGATGAAATAAATTAAAAAAAAAAGTTGTGTTACGTCATAGTGTCGCGCACAATTATTTTCGACGCTTGTACAGAGCTTTACAGTGGCATACTACATTTATCTAAGAAGGTAGATAACTACATATGTGTGGGTGCATTAGCTTTGCCAATATTTAAGCAAATAATCTCTGTATGAATATTTCTGATATTTGTCGTCAGTGTTTTATGACATCCTATGTACATTTCCGGAGCTTGCACTTTCTTGTAACAGTAAAAGCTGCATGCTTCAATTGTACACTTAAAATAAAGTAAAACAAGCACTAGTGTGTTCCCCTTAGAAGATAAAATGTTCCTCCATCCTACGTGATTACTGAGCAAAGAGACATACCATTTTATATTTCTGGGTAACATCCACAACGCAGTGACAAATTGATTTTAGACTGTTTCAAAATGCCGATTTTGCGCTGTGCTTTATACCCAAGCGTCTCAGTAGCATAGACACATGACTTTAAAAAATAAGACAGTTCCTTAAGAGTATATTTAACCGTTAAAATCAAAGAAATTTACGGATATTATTTTACAGCTTTTAAATTGTCGAATACAATGATTTGAGTCCATCGTCGCTGTAAAGGGTTCGAAACGTCGGGAATTAAAGGTCCAATTAAATTCGAGAAAATCCCAAAATTAGTTTCATATTCTATTCGCGTAAATACCGGAGATATATTTAGTGTCTTATAGTAAAACCTAAATATAGAGATAAAATTCGAAGTAATAAATATCTTATTGACACAGGAACTTGAGAAATATGACAAATATATATTGTTTATTTTGTGAAAGTTCACAAAACTTCAATAAAAACTGTCAAACCCTTAAAGTGACTTTCACCATGATTTGCAAAGCGGAGTTTGAAGTGTTTTTGGCAGTATTAAGCCATGAATATAAGCCACAAAGTACGGTGACTGGCATTTTTCTTTGTAACCGATATATCAACCGAAAAACTTACTGAAGATAATTTTCTTTCGCTACAAAGCTGCGAATACATGCGTATGACGTCAACGAATATTTTTCTGTTAGAAAATAATCTAAAACAACTGGAGCACAAACAGGAAAGTGGGTATTTCTTTTTCATTATACGGATTTCAGCTTGGATGTTTTCTATTATTGTTCATATTTTATAGATTATACGAAGAGAAAAAAATCAGAAGCGCGAAGGTGGATTTTTGTGAAAAACAACTGTTCGTATATTTTAAGAAATCTTTCCTCGCGCCATATTTTTCTATGAAGTGGGAAAGTAAAGAAGCGAAATATTTCAAGTGAATTTCATCACACATTGACAGATTCAAAGAATGAAGTATGAAAATTTAAAATTGTTACTTTGCTCCATCGTTCCCCATATTGCGTGTACGAAACCGTATATTCTAGGACGTTATATGAAAAATCCTTCGTTTGTCCCAAACAGCTTCCCGTGGGACCAGTTGACCGAAAACCGACGAGTTACAGGAAATGGCGACCTAGATCACGTTCTTAAGTTGGGGAACATTCCACGAATCAATAAGATATTGAATTACTGTCACATGTGAATGACTTAATTTCTACCTTATATACTGTATATGTTCATATGTATATATCATTTTTATTACATAATTTGATAATTAGCATTTAGCTTGTTGCGTCTACTATTTTTTTTCCACATCCTGGGTTTACTGGGATAGAATGCCTAATGGCAATGAGTCCACCCTTTGTCTTCCTATTTCTAAGGTATTGCAATAGACAATAAATAAATAAACCCTTTGTATATATTACTAATATTATAAAGGTGAGCTCGTGTTTGCTGTTTTTATGTGATAACGACGCCACCCACAGTCGGCTTGATTTTGCTTTTTTTTGCTGATTTAATGCTCGTTTTCCGAATATCGAAAGATAAAAATGTGGATATTCGTAAGCATAGCTGCTAACAAGACATGAACCTAATCATGCGATTGTCGCTGGATAATTTGCATTAATGTAATTTAACAGATAATATTAAATAATTAAAGAAACATAAATAAACATAAAAAATAACATAAATAAAATCGGGGGACATCTCGCACACGGTACTCTGATTCCAAACGAACGAACAAACAATAATTTAAAAGCATACTTAAAAAGATAACACCCAGACAGAACAAATACTGATGCTTATCGCACAAATAATTTGTCCTGGGTGGGAATCGAACCCACGATTATCGGCTTTGCAGTTAGGAGCGCTAACCACTCCACCAACGGGCCAGTCGGCCATAAAATAATTAAATAATTTAAGAAGAAAACAGTCATCACACATTTAAAAACATAGGTATCACACATCGATGAGTATAGAGACAACAATGATTAATTAATAAGTCATCTTAAAAAAGAAAACGTCGGTAAGCGTCAGGTAGCAGAGAGTGAAATCAACACCAGACATAAATCGCGCTACCCATGAAGCTTTTAGGAAGCTCTCGTCCTTGCGTCGGCGTCGCCTCTCACGGATATTACTTTGAAAACTTTCCCTGTTGCCAACCGTAGTTGGATCATGACGGGGGAACGTGTAAGGGGGATTTGCGCAAAACCAGCATACGTGAGATGGGCCTAAGACTAATGAATGGAGCGCTGTCTACGAAACTAAAACCTTTGACAGGCGCGAATATACAATTTGACTATTTTAGAACGCGTACGAATGTTTCTACGGCTTTTGTTTAGGGATATTTTATAATAAAACTCGCGAATCCTAGGTATGTATCTCTGTTCATTTGAGAGGATTTGAAATTTATAAAATCTAATGTATCATATGGACTATTGAAATGAAGAAACACACCAAATTCCAGTAAAAAAGATGATTAGGCAGGCAAAGAAGCTTGTATCGACGCTGGATAGTAAAAACGTAGTAAATGACACACAGTCTTTTTTTTAATTACACTGTCGAAATCAGTAAATTAAACCACATTGTTGATGGTGTATGTCTGCTGAATATTTTCAGTTTTGCTGGTTACTACGTTTTGCTTTCCAGCGTCGACATAATTAATTAAATTAAATCGAAGCACACCAGAAGCGTTGTGTAGAACGGGCTCGTGGGTCAAGAAGGTGCAAATATTTACATGAGCATCCTATATCAAGAAAGACAAACTATCTAGTCATTGAATTGTTAATGAGATCGCATTATCTTTACTTAACTAGCACTATTTGTTTCGAATTGTATATAGAAATTTCTATACTGTTCACAATGATCTTTTAGAAATGGACTCAGAACTATTATATTCCTTTCGACTTTATTACATGTCATAAATGATGTCTGCTCTTGTACGACTTTCCCTAATTTTGAACTTGATGTTTTTATAACGACGCATGACTCACGTATAGAGCATCGTTGAATGCGTGTCACACCTGGCCCTTGCCCTGTCAAACTATACTCTACCAATGTAGTATGAAAGAATGCAGTTAGGCCGCATTTGGGCATTTTTAATTTCGAAAGTGTTTTACACGAAGTGTTAAATAAATCTGTGACATGTGAAATGCGGCTATTGTCCGATGTTCCCATTCGTATAGTGGCCTTGATTTTAGTGCGTCTCGATACTGATCCGAGACCAGTTAATATTAGCTGTTATGTATACATATGATTGTCTATTATTATAGATATAGGGATGATATGCGGTCCCCGTACTGGCCTGTTTAGCCAAAAGAGTAGGTATGTCTAAAACACTTCTATGGCGGTGTATAAATTATGTAAGAAGGGTAAAAAAAGATCTATATTATTTGGTTGACTGATACTTGGCCCTGATTGAAATATATTTGTCAAATTTGCTAGTTCAACATAAACAATCAAGTGTTTTGACAATAAAGAAAAATAGAGATATTGCAACAACCTATTATGCGAATTGAAATCTGTTGAGAACACGCCTAAACAAAATTTTAGTTCAAATTTGTCTCAAGCTTACAGACTTTGAAATCTCGAGGAAGTATTCGGAATAAATATAATTATCGTCTCCTTTGATTTAATGAAAGAATGCTTAAGTTATATATTTGGAGCAGTTTTGGTTTCCACTGTTATAAATACACCATTTGCTCTTAAAATTTTGCGAGGGATTCATAACATTTGAAAAGTAATATAAGAACGCTTATTCAAGTCAAGGATCTGTATATAGTTATTAACAAACTCTTGTTGGGTTGGCACAAACCAACCTACAAAAAAGTAATCTATACTTAAACGAGTGTTATTTTGCTCTACATCTTGTTGTTACCATGTAACAACAAGATGTAGAGCAAAATAATAACAACAAACAATTTATAGTGATAGGACTTTGTTGCGTTGAAATAGACATATAGTTTATTGGTGGGACTCATTTGTACTCCGCCTACAGAAGTTCCACATTATTTCTCGTAAAATAGAATGTGTGAGCATCACGATCCTCCGGGTTGAAGGACAATTTTCCGGCGCAGTTACTTGGCACAGATATGAATAATCTAACGGCAATAAATATTTATCATCTCACTTCTCAGGTGACGAACGCAACAAAAGGTCCCAGCAGTTTGAAACTGTTGCAGTTCCAAGAACTTTGTTCTCGTCTCTTTATCTCTGAATTACAAAAATATTTAAGGTCGTACACAGTCGGTGTAAGGTGCTGACCATGTTTTTCCCTCTCAGTCTCGATTGCATTTCTGCAACGTGCAAATAATGGATACGCCATTACATTTATTTCGAGACAGTTGCGCAAAGCCGTCAACTATCTGGTTAACTGCAGGCGCACGCAACCTGTTTATTTGTCGATCAGTTGCATGCGTCGTTTCGTAATGAACATATTGTGCCGTGTTCTTAGCCCCGTATTGAGTCATTGGTCATGTGTTCTGGCACACTAAATCCCGCCTATATAAACTACGAGTACTGTGTTAAAGACCTATTCTTCACTTTCTATTTATTGGAATATTTTAATACGTATCATGCTACTCATTCCAACAGGAACGTCCATTATAAAATACATACTTGTCGATTGATCGAATTGTAACAAGGACAACGAACCGGAAGTTTAAGATGTAGTCCGTAAAGTACTAGAAGATAGATTTCACACGATCGAAATAAAACAGTTATGCAATACTGGAAATGCCTTGTTTTCAAGGCCTTAAGAATTGTCATTCACTCTTTAAAATGAGATATGATAACTTTTGTTTTTGCTTGCTGCAGAACCTGAAATACATATTTTATATTATCTTCGCCGTCCGCCACTATTTGAACTGGTCTTTATTCTAACTCATCTTCCGATTATGTATGTAATTTAACTTATTTATTATTGAAACGGATACCCGTCAATTAGGGTTGCACTGCAGAAAAAAGTTTTGTCTTTGCTCACGTGGAAACCAAGATCGATACGTACGTTTTATCTCAAAAAAGCACGATCACAATCTCTGTAATCAAAAATAATTTAAGCCCTTTCCCCACTTAAGTTATTAATGCATTATAAGTACAGTATCCAGTTTAAACTTTTTTCGCGCAGCAACAGATCACAGTTCATCAGACTGATCAGACCTTGACGACTTCTGATACAGGCATATATTTTCTGATAGATCGTGAAAAAGGAAAGATCACGTGATAACAGTAATTCGTGATTTTCTATGCAAAAGTGTAATATGCCTAACGCTTAACGCCTCGACGATCTCGAGCCGAACCGAACAAACAGCGCATCGTTCGTCACACCGCTCACGTTTGCATCGCTTGGCGTTTGGCACACGTGCCGCCGTTGCACGCACGGACGGACGTTGCGCTAAAAATACACCAGTCCAGCCCGTCCTCAAGTTCATGGACCCGGCAGTTGGGTGTATCGGTTGCGCCGTTTAGTCTAGCGTGAAGCATCGCCGACGCCAGAGGCTCGCTCGAGACTGCTGGCAACCCGTCACGATGTCTATAAAGCAAAAAGAAACTAGAAAGTAATTTCACTGTGCGAAAGTCGACGCAGCATATATAGCACAATTCGTTCGCCAAGGACTGGACTGACATCTGCTCATCACCAACTGTTGTCTAGTCGTGGTATCTTGTTAGTGCTAGAGCAGAGCTAGGCTTCTCTTTGTCACTGGGTTTTTTATAGGCATCACGGTATCAAGACGAACGCGATATACGACGAATTTAGACCACTTGGTCTTTCTTGGTCTTCATGCAAATCATTTTATTAAAATCCAACTCGGTAGAGGCCAAATATTTTGTCGTTCAATAGTCGTCAAATTAAGTAGAATACCTTATTCTACTATGTTATACTTATTGTATTAAGTTTTGTTTAATTTGGAGTAATTGAGATGTCGAAGTTGACATATTCTCATTGCATAAAGAGCCCATAATAAAAAAATAAATAAACCGGAAACAAATAACGCCCAGACTCGGAACAACTAAGTATGGATCGAACTCACGACACGGCGCGCAATAACTGCTTCCTAGGACACCATTCAAACCACTGCTTTATCCGAATAACTGTGTTGGTGAATATTCTCTAGGTATGGTTATAAAAAAAATGGGAATTGGCTTTCTAGCTTCATAAGTTACAAATTTCATATAAACCAATTTTTATCAAACAAACTTTTCACTTCTTTTATACGTTTTGTACGGAGTATAGATTTTAATTTAAAGCCGAACTTCGTTATGTGTTGCCAACGCTATACAATCAAAAATAGAGTGCCGCGTAAAGAAAATAGGAACTCATCGAACACAGCCGTATGTATGCACATTTTTGTCCAACAACCCTTTTACATTGGAGCACGTTGAATTTTTTCGGCATCGACAATGCGAGAGCGTTGGAAATTAATAAATACCGTTGTCCTGGTACAGACAGGCGGCCGGCGGGGCCTTTGAGGGCGACGGAATGTGCACAGGGTACAACGTGGGCCATTTCCTGAAAACGCTTACATGCGGGACGCCTGCATTTTTAAAGTTTAGCCACACTCGGGCACGTTATTTCTACGAAGACTACGCGGTGTAATCTCAGCCTTTACAGCAATTGGTTTTTAACATTTGAGACAAATGCTCAATGCATATGTCTAAATCTGACAGATCCGTCTGTGTAGTAATAAGTGCTTCTGACTGAAAAACCGAAGGTCGATTCCTACTTAGGACAGAATATTTTATTGATGGGCAGAAGTATTTGTTATGTGTCTGGTTGTTAACTATTTAAGCATGCATTTAAAATATGTAAGTATAGAGAGACATGAGAGGTAGAACCTGTTCTATGCTAATCAGTTGTCTGGTTAGTATTGTACAGGTTCTACCTAGTTTGGAAACAATCAGCCTTGTCTGAGATGTCCCTTGATTTTTTATATATTTATTACGTTTTGTAGTGTACACACGGTCCTATTGTTAATATACACGATGCTATATATGTTACTATTAATCCAGGTGGGGTGAGTAGTAGATACAAATACACTAATCCATATATAACGCAGTATTCTTATAACACGTTTTCATATAACGCGGAACCAATCTACCGTGTTATAGGAGGGATTACTCTAGTATCATAATGTTAGCAAAGGAATGGCAAAATTTAAAGTAACAAACAGTGTCTATGACAGAGAATAGGCATTTATGAGTATTTAATAAATTATGAAATGTTTGTTAATTTTCGTCGCTAACTAATTCTTTATTTACATATATATAGCTTTTTTATATTTTCAAATGTATATTAGTTGTATTTTTGCAGAAGAATTTAATAGGATTCACTCATCCATGGTTACTATCGCTAGACGGACGCGAATCACTTCTACATGTTTAGTAATAAGAGGGAAACAGTATTGTTTGCGATTCTGCGTTAACAAGTTAACAGTAATATAACAATACGTGCCGGCGGTGCGGTGCATTGTTTTGCAAAATTCCGAAAGCACCCATGCCGTAAGAAACATACGGAGGCACATTGCGACTTGTTTCAACAATATCACCATTTGACTGGAATCTAGGGTTAACGATCTTTTCGTTCTACTACCAAATATGCAGAATCGAATAGAATACATAATTAAATTGGAAGTGATATCATCCTCCATAAATGATATCATCATTTGATGTCTGTCATCTGTAATTTGTTGATATTTTCGAAGAGTAACTGTAATAAAAAAAAATAAGCACTTAACGTACATGTTACATTTCATTAGTATTTGATATTAACAATAACGGGAGAACGTGAGATGTAAATTTACCATATAATTAGGGATTCTCTAGAAAAAAAATACTTTCCTTGAAGATTTTATGAAGAAAAAAACAATAAAATTGTTTTATTATTACTAAGTTTCTTTTATGGAATAGTAGGCAAGGTGTCCAACGGTACCTATGGACATTCCCACATCAAAGGACTTGCAAATGCATGACCGACCGTTTAAGTGGCGTGTGGGCCACTGGCCACCTCCGCGCCGTATGAAACGCCGATTTTCTCTATGGTCTCGGTGCTTACCCGGTTTGAGCCGCCCCACTCAATAGCGGGAGCTGCTGCGTGTCTCTATATCGTGTGAGTTAATTATTTTAAAAATGATAATTAAAAATTGTGATTACCTAATGGCTAGGACCGAGAGTTTTACCTTCTTGTTAGCCGTATCGTAGAATTGTTGCGTTTAGTTTCTCTAATGCGGTCTTTTGTATTTTATTGCTGCGTTAAATCGGGCGCAATGTTATGTTAATAACATGTTAGAAGCAGCGTCTTTTTGTCTCGGTTGGCGTAATTGCGCGGTATACCCAAGAGCAACTGGTCCGGGATGGATGTCTCGTAATACCTTTGGTTGGAGTAATAGTGTTAAAAAACTTATCTGATTATTTTATCGGTAGCCCTGTAACGATTTTGCAATGTGACATGACCGCATTTCACCCGACGCGAGTATGTGAGATCTGCCCGCGCTTTCGGACGTAATGAGTTCAGATAAAGCATGGTCATGCATGCACTCGTATAGAGTTACGGCTAGGCATGTTGCGACAGTTGGCATGCACGTGCAACGTTCACGGCTATATAGAGGCGTGTAATAGGATTGCGCTTCGTATTAATTTTAACACTATATAATCGCATGGCTGCGATAGTGTTTCATGTCGGAAAGTAGTGGTCGGAATGCTTCACTACTTTTCGATATGAAACGACTTGAATTACCTCATAGTTGTTAATAATACCTGTCACGGATATACCGTGCTATTTTAAATGACCTGAACTTCAGAGGATGATTCTATAGCTACTATTTATGTCATCAAGAGACGTGAAAAGCAAGTCAGAGATCTAATGGTAACCGAAACGTGACTATGATGCAGCATTCGTAAAGTGAGTCCCCCGGAAAGTATGGGTTCCGTAGAAAAATGAACAGGGTTCCGCAAAATTGTATATAATAACGACTGCTGCTTACTGCCTCCTTGGCCTAGTGGTATAGGCCCGCGCTTTACAAAACGGAGATCGTGGGTTTGAACCCCGCTGATCACCCGATTGCCTGAAAAGATGATTCATGCGTCGGATGAGCATGTAAAAAGTCGATCTCGGCTTCTTGTCGACGTCATTTAGCGGTGACTTGGAGAAGTCGTCATTAAGAGGTCGGTTTAATGTCACCGCCGCTGCGCCTTATCTCGCTCTCGTCGTGTCGGTTATCCGTCCCATCGGGCTATGAGGGTAAAGGAAATGTGAGTGCACGTGTCTGTACAAATGCTTGTGCACTATAATATATCCTGCGCACTCGGCTGGTCTCTTGTAGATCGGCCGCCGTGGCCGGAATCATTCGGAAGGACATCATATAATACCGAAAGTTTTTGTTATTATTTAATTTCAGTGTAATGTAATTTGTAATTATTGGATATGGGGTTGTATGTAAAATGTATTTGATGGGTATTATGTTATCTTAAATGTTTAGGAAGATATTATAACACATAGTTTAATTGTACGCTGTGCCTGTCGTCCACCAATATAAGGATGTGTATATCTATGCTTGGTAATTTCTTGAACTTTAAAAACTGGAACACGATGATGTTTGCACTTGCTTGCCAGTGGCAATAATTAGCAGTGTTTCTTCCCCTGGTGAAGTCTGCAAAAGTGTTTTGCGTCAAGTATCCCACGAGCCGTTCATTAAATCAGTGATCTGATACACCGGGTGAAACCAAGTTCGTCTCGTGACCACGAACGCAGTGAAATGTTTTCGTCAACGCTTTATATTCGAAATAAGATGCGGTGGAATCAGTAAAAATAGTTTCATTTTCTAACGAAATGCAAATGCATAAATTTGCGGAATCGACTATAACGAACTTTCGTAATGGTTTCCGCTGCACAAAACACCATTTCACTCCCAAATAAATTCACGATGTCTCCAAAATAAACTACAACAACAACACTGCAAGATTTGGGGGGCATTACTGTAGTCTGGTCTGAGTGTCAAATCCAAATTGAACTCACTGATTGCATGCCACGAATGTACGGTCCACATCCGTGGCATGCAATCAAAGAATACCACGAATTTATTCGGTTGGTGCGCCATCCATCGGCTCAATTGCGTTTATCTACGCATTTTGCGTTTTCCTCTACACCTGAGCGTAATCTTATTTGTCTAAGTAATAAAAAACTTCGACTTTCTCCCAAAACCGATCTTACGCTGTATAATTTTTATATTTATAGGTGTCCGGTCTTTCATTGCCCACCTTTTTGACATTGGTGTACATAAATCCGAGGTGAAGTGGGTCGGTCGAATCCAACAATAGTTCTATTTGTTGTTTAAGCCTACTTTAATAGTTATTTCCACTAGATTAGAAACCTTATGATGACACGTATACGTGTAGCGGTATAAAATGATACTCTATTTTATACGACGCAATGTTATTCCATTTTAACTGGAATGTAGTACTGTTTATATCAACGGTGGCTTTTGATAAATTATGTTAAAATTAAACCGTCAAATATTTTTATATCGTATTTAATGTTATTATAATGTTATTCTTGCTTTCTGCAAATTTATCACACGTTTATAACACTCACTCTAAATCTTAGGGCAAATTGCATCATTTATTTTATTGGTCTAAAACGATCCCAACCAAAATGTTTTTGGACAACGCCAGTTCTTGTGGGAAACTTAACAGAGATAGCGAATTGGCAATAATTTGTTTATACTAATAGGTGTAGCTCTTAAAGATGAAGCGATTGTTTTAAATTTTTTTTTTAATAAAAAAATGCTCATGCAAACGGAAATTAGACGAACACAACCGCGAGCAAGATGTAGCTCGGTGATACGAATCCCGGTAACGCATCAATCACGTCAGCACCGAGGGCGTGATGAAAAACGCGTCTCCATAAACATCGCGGGTCAACATGTGGACACAATCTCCTAAGGATATTACCGTGCGATACTGTTGACCGAGGGCGTGGGGCAATACATTACACGCCATATCGTCCGCTTGGTTAAAAATAGCGCTCCCTATTCAAGAAACGGTGGACGACCCACGTGACCGATAAACAGGGTGATATGTGATGTGAAATGTCTTTATTGGCATGTCTTCATCTGGCAGTCTTTTTAGTGCAGTTACATCGTCAATCGTCAATCGTAACTTAATATAGATGCTTGTGCGTTTTAGAACTTTGGTAGCATACGATATTTTAATTCTTTCTTTTAAACACTCTCCTCTCCACTATTATGTGACTATTTGTTAATTTTAAGCTACTATACGTTGTACCAAAACATCCTAAGGGTAACATTGTAAGTGTTAAGATTCTAGCAGCGTCTGCCTAGGGTTTTCCCACTGCATTGTGTAGCATCGGTTAGTATCGTAAAACTCTTGAATTATTGATATCTCCCACTCCACTAAAAGGGAATTCGGAATGAAGCATCTGGGCAGCAATTAAGGCATCTCGTATTAATCGTTATTTTTCATGATAGGTTCACTATCTGTTTGAACGATGCTAGATTTAAAATATATATTGAACGCTATCGGATATTTTAAAAAAAATAATTTAAATGAGTATTTAGTTTGAGTACGTATCGTTGTATTTGCTAGTGAAAGCCCTTTGGCTCCTCAATTAATGTTATCTGCAAAATAAACCTGCGTGTTCACTATCTAAATGTATCTAATCTTCTAGACATGTCTCTAACGTTATCTGGCTGTGCGTATTAAGCTTTTGGAGGATAACATCCAGCTATGAGTATGTTAGGGCCTTTGGTATTCCTTTGGGTCCGTCTGCAAAGGCAATGGGCTACGTTTTCACTGTCTGGACGCATTGCCCTTAGCTTTATAATCTGTGCAGCGAAGTATCGCCCTATTTCACACTTGAAAAGTTCGAGACGACGCCAGGCAGCCTTTGAACCCCGATGCAGTGCAACGTTTGTTCACCTAGCGTGCACCACACCTCAAAATTACATATACAAGTCGCTAGGCACTCTGTTAATACATATTCGTAATTAAAATTTCTTCTTAATTCAAAGTAAATGACTCTTTCTACTGTGAGTTCTCAAGGTAACATGATGACCCGTGGCGCAGTTGCTAAGCTATTGACTTCAGCGTCGTAGGTCGTGGGATCGACTCCCACCCGTGACAAATATTTGTATGAACTACGCTTGATTGTTCGGGATCTGGGCGTTTGTCCGTGTGGAATTTATGTGTTAAAAGCCCTTGTTACACAAGATATTTCTATCTAACAATTAGGGCAGCGTTTTTTAAAAATTAAAAAATATGTCACCGTGTCATACCATGCCGTGTGAGAGATGTTATATCTCTATGGCGGTACAATAACTGACCCATAGTCCCATCCCATCTAGTAGGTGTCCGTTTCTATCGTGTCTTATAAAAAAACTTTTAACTTAGACGTTTTTTCCCGCTGCTTGGTTCGAATAAAATAAAGTTTCTGTCACTGTTTCGGGATAAGGACTATCTTATTCACATAATGTCATTCTTCATGCAACAAACATTCATAAAATATTTAAAATGTTTCAATTCATAGCAGTGTTACTGCATGGCAAGCCAACAATCACAGGTCTAGATTTATATTGTTGTAAGGGTATAGATATACATTGCTACATCTTAACTGACACGATACCTACTAAGAAAAAAGTCATCGTTCAATTCTGAATTGCCGATTAGCGAGAAGACACGTTAAACATTGTTTTGTTTAATTACTTAATTATTATTTACTGTGGTTTGAGCTGTGTATTATTATTTGCGATGCATGTAAACACGATTCTTTAACGCTTCTCTTGCGTTAAAAAACTCCATTCTCGCTTGTGACCTAAAAGGCAAATAAAAACTTTCTTCCACTATTTTGTATGGCGTAGGCGTTGAGATGACGCTTTTGTTCGGCGCTGTTCGTTTTTCCATTATCTCTCACACTATGTACGGTCCTTGAGTTCCATAGTCTGGAACTTACAGTGCATCTACTTCGAATGCTGCGGTCACCATATGAACGCTTTGCCTGGCAACATGCGAGTATACTATGGGCTGTGATATATTTTGTTAGTTCGTTTTCAATTTGAGGCTAATATTAATTTCCGTGCATCAGGTGGTCTGTTGTTGGTTTTTCAAGCTCGTGTGAAAAAAATGACTATTGATTCACTTATTTACAGCCCAACTGTCAAAAACGTGGGCGGTTTCTAACCACATTTGCTTATTAAAAAAACGATGCGAATACTTCAATAATAATCTATTCTTTATTATCACTACTTTATTGTGTAGTATAAAACATTAGTTATATAATTGTTAAAACAATTGAGGATGCTAGACCATTTTTCATACATATACATTTGTTACAAGCTCTTTTATATTATGTAAGTTTTTGTTTGCCTGCACTGGTGTTTTTCTTTTATCATTTTCTAGTTCCTTTTTGTCAACTGCCATGCCAGTGCTATTGAATCGATTTTTTTGTTAGCTGAATGATTAAACTCCAAACATCACTGCAGCGAATCAATCACCTTACGTTGAAATCTACAAATCTATGTAAGAAAATAGTGTATACAGTCTAAGGTATATAAATTTCAAATAAACATCAGGTAGTTTTTTTTAATCAGAAACGCATATGAAATTTATCAATACCTATATCAACATATTTAATTCGAAGTGGATTTTGACTTCGAAGATACAGCTATCTTCGAAGTTCGGAAATTTAAAATTCAAGACGGTAAAACAATAAAATTTCTAAAGGATGATTTCTTATTCCGATTATGTTTCTTCTTCTGATGTATGTATCAGATTCCGAAAGATGTAAAAATTATTATACATTACACAGATTATTATATGGATTATAAACTATCACATCGCGCGTCCTTTGTGTTCGTAATGGACCGAAGCCTCCATTACGAAGACACGTTCCGGAAGCCTTCAATTATTTGAAACGTTGTAATGGAACATACTGCGTTTGCTATCTGCAGCATTAATCGACTCTTAGCCGTTCCTAATCATATATTGGCCGTCTTTGTTACGCAAGCGGTTGTCCAGAAATTCGTATTGGATGTTCACTGAGTTTTTTGCCCCTATTGATTCACTTTCCTTTATGTTATTTGTTTGCACCGGCTATTTAGAAGTACCTTGTAGTGTACTTCCCGATGCTTTGATATAATTCTTCATAGGCACCGGACCGACAATGAACAATTAACTCCTTTGTTGTACGCAACCGCAGCGTTATGGTAACTTTATTATAATACGTAACATACGCAATTGTAGATCTAGTGATTTCTTACTAGTTAATTTTCAACGTCGCTATTATAGAAACGCTTTATACTTTTACATAAAAGGTTTCGTATATTTTAAGTTGTTCTATTTTGATATTCAAATTGTAAATTATTCTTGTGGAATTGATTTTAATTAGCATTTGAACTTGAAAGTTATTGATTGAGTTTCAGATTTTTATACAGTTACTTAGTGTTCTTTATTTTTTTAATTAATTCAGTCTTTATGCTAATACCACCAATATACCTACGGTGGTAGAGCAGCGTACCCAGCTGTACCCGCAGTTGTACCCGCTGTTGAATGGGCCGGCTCGAACCGGATTAGTACCACGACCTCACAGAAAATTGGCGTAAAGTGGAAGTGTTTTTCCTTCCGCATTTCGTCCGGTGAGTGAGGTGGCCGGTAGCCCATCCCCGTCCCCCC
>DWHO01001100.1:0-16585 GCA_018247575.1 Eurytides lysithous rurik
AGTATGTTAAGCCTTAATACAGTGCAATAGCTATCCCGTATATGAGTCAATCAATTAAGTTCCACGCATTTTGATCTGCCAGAAACTCCTGAACAGTATAATAAGCTATAAGCAACAAAATTTATACAAGAAATATCTTTTTTAGTTTAAAGTATGATTTGCTTTTGATTTGAGAGAAAGAAAGGAGAACTTTGATTAAATTATTTGTCATTATTATATTATACATAACTTATTTTATTAGTGCTTTCATACTGTACTAATTTAAAAAGTCATATGATGTTGGGGCAGAAATAGTTTAATATTAGAGTAAAGATAAGAGTAAGATGTGTATTTAAATAATTATTAATTTAAGTAATTAATTTGTTCTTACCCAGAATTCTCTCTGCACCTTCTACTAGCAGCATGTACTTCATTTTTAATCGGAGACAATGGGCTTGTGTCATTTATGGAGGGTACCATTGAGGACGGAGAATCTGTAAGTTAATGATAAAATTTTCATTAAAGTTTAAAGACTCTTTTCATTGTTAAGGGCTAAGCCGAGACTCAATGAAATGGGATTGTTTATGTGTCATTTAAAATGAATCGGGCTTCTTTTAATAAACAAACTGTTAGTTATACCATTGTCACTTTCAGAATCTGGCCAATAATCAGAATTATCGTCTACACTTTCATTAATTGTTTCAGTTTCAGCTTCATTTTCTACTTTTCTACGTTTTACAGGACTAATATTTTCTGATTGTTTCTTCATTTTTCAATTTTCTTATAGTTGGAAACACACTTGATTAGATTAGACTTATTTGTCCAGCGTATTAATACAATTTTTCCAGATTTAATTTAAATTTTAATGGCTAAAGTTTATATTTATTTTAAAAATCAGCAACAAGTTCGCTATATGATGACATTGACTAAACATAATGACTCAAGATGTCAAACAATGCGCACAGACTCGATTTCTTTATAGATAATGTAAAACTCTTGACTGACTCTTTCAACTTGTACAACTAAACTTTTTTTTTTTTAAATATGTTAATAAATAATTATTATTCATATGTATATTATCATACCTGATAAACCTCCGCCAAGATGGTATGAAGTATGTCCAGCGCTACCGCTGCTGCTTGGTGAGCTAACATAGGGGGAGTAGCTAGGTGTGGCATAATATCCGCCATATTGTGCAACGCTATGATCCGCATATCCTGATGCATAACTGCTGTAGTCCTGAAGACAATTTTATTGTTACTATACATACTACAAATATACAAACTACAATGATTTTTGCAATGTAAACTTAAAGAGACTATCTATTTCTGATGATAAACGGTTTATAGTTTAATTTAGTTAAGGAATACTACCTCTTGGTAAAAGTACCACTAAGACTAATAGATGGCGCTGTTTACAAATTTTGCTTAAAATTATCTTAATTTCTACTATCATTGACATTACATACCTGTTGTGCGTTGGGAAAGGACTGTGCCAGTCCACCATTATACGACGAGTACGTGTAAGGTGAATGCTGCGTACCGAAACCGGAGCTTGGTACGGTACCAACGCTGCTTACCCCGTAAGCACTGAGATATGTCGGTGTCGCCTTACATGATGATCTGAAAGAAAGTCAGTTTGTCAAATAAAAGTTTAAATATTTACTATAAAAAAACCTAAACCAAAATCTAGACTATAAATTTGTTTAACAAAGCACAGATTATAATTATTGGAAATTTCCTCGTGCCGCCGTGTCGTGCCGAAGTTACTAGGGTTTCATCGAGTTGGCAAAATCATGTTCGTGCTATGTCCCGTTTTGTGCGGTTTGCAAAGCCGATTTCTGAATAAGGGATTTTAGAAATTAGCAACAGTATATTTATTTAAAGATTGTTTTAACGCGTAAAAACAGCAATATACATAATTTTCCTTCATATACAAAAAAAATAAAAGTAAGATTCAAAACAAGACGTTGTTTCATTAACACTAATTATAAGTTTTGAAATCTTTCTAACTACGTATATTAGTAGAACTGCACTAAGTGTATTTATGAAGAGATCGAATCAAAATAATAACGTTTTTTTGTTTATCAAGGGCACCAATAATATTTTAGCGGCATTTACAATACAATGAATTCACGAACATCAGCAATTACAATGTTTGGTTTTTATGTACCTGTGTTCAATGACGGTCTCTCTATCCGTTAAGTTTGAAAATATACCTGGATAAGGTTATAAGTGCCCCATTTGCCGTAAAAAGTTAAGTTTTTTTTTTTAATTTAAGCTAGGTTTTCAAAGTGGCCAGTGCATGAATGCTAAGCCTATAACTAACAAACCTGTTGTTGGTGTTGTGCGGCGGCGGGTAAGCGGCGTAAGGCTGGTTGTACAAGGTGGAGCCAACGTAAGATGAGGTCGCACCTCCGCCGCCATATTGTTGCATACTGTGGATAAAATTCACTTCGTAAATGTCTCCTATATAATCAAAATATACGAGGATGTACATTTCAGAATTCATAGTATAGTTATTTCAAATCTCTTGGACCGATGATGCATTTTCAGCAACTTTTGTGTCTTTAAAAGCAACATGATATTTGGTTTTGTTGATAATCGCAACAAAGTATGGTAGATTCTATAATTATTTAATAGATTTTAATTGCAACCATTCTATAACAAATGCGAAAATGTGTTCGTAGATTTGCAATTTTTGTTTATTGCAGAAAATAAATTTTTCAATAGAATTCTTATACAAAAAAAAACTAACAATAAAAAAAACGCGTCAAAAATTCTTTAAAATGAAGCCGCGGGCAAGAACTGTTTCGCGGTAACATTTGTTACCGTATACATAATAAATGTATTATATAAATATATAATACATTTGTTATGTCCGAGTGTGCGTATTCGGTTATAAGGGCAAAGTAACGAAATTAATGTCTATATTGATTCATTAATTTATAAAGAGACAGTGTACAGCAGTCTGTTCCATACACGAGGCGGAAGTTAAGGATTATTTCGGACATGAGTTTGCGAGGCTTCCGACAAACGCCTTGAAGAGCGGCGACCTCGATTTTCGGCCATGCAATATATTGTCTGCACCCATATTCATACCTATATAATAACAACTAACATGAATGTAGTCACAAGTCTCAGTTGCAGAAAGGAAATTCACGAACATCAGATGATTTTAATACATGCCTAATCACGTGTAACTTGCTTAAGCACGTATTGTATGACTTAGTTTAGTCTATTTTAAAACAGCAAAACGGAAACTTAAAACAATCCTGAAGCAATTTGTCCATGATACGAAAATGAGTTAGAATAGAGAGACATCAGTTAACGGGTCATTTGTGTTAAGTTACTAAATGCACGTTAAGCGAAAAGTTTCTTGTTAATAAGACTACGCGTGGCTTTTTTGATATTTCCTCTAATTTCTTGAATACAAATTATATCTTTAATTGTATTATAAATCAAATCAAAATATTTTTATTGAAATAGGCCTTTACAAGCACTTTTGGATCGTCATTTTTACATCTCAGTTCTTGTTACTACCACCGGCTCTGAATGCAACTCTGCTGAGAAGAGCCGGATAGTAACTCAAGAGTTGCTCTTTTAAAATGTCGCTACAGTATGTAACTTTAATACAATAATATCTATCCCGCAAACATAAAACACAAATTAACACTGTTATCAACAAATCATGGAATTTGCTCTTTTCTTTTGATTAATAATGAAAAGAAAAGGGTAAAATTCCACGCGAATGAATGCGCGAAGTCCAACTGACTGTAACATAATGTTACATACTACTTATTGCCAATTTACCTATTATAAACTGGAATGCGAAATATACTACTTAAATAGATTGTCAATTTACCTATTATAATACTGGTAGGGCAGGGTGGATTGGTCGTAAGGCAGCGTCTCGCCGTATAAAGCCACGTCTGCTTCGCACAGCCCTGGGCTGCGCACTTCACTCTTGACACCACCACCTAAAGTGACAAACGCGTAACTCATGAACTCCTGGTAGTTTATATTAAAGTTTTGTCGTAGAATCAGGTGACAGACAAGCTTACTTATCGCTTGTTGAATCAGATGACGGAAAGTCGATAGTTAATTAGTTGAACTTGTTGAGTTTTTATTTACACTTCTTTAAAATCTCTTCGTATATTGAGATTGAAATTCTGTTTCTCAAGGTTGAGAGTTTTCTAAATTTGAAAAGGTAATTCAATAAAACTTTGTTCTCTCTCGCTGCATGCAAGAGCTTTTCTGTGATATTTGCAAAATAAAATGTTAATTATAAACTTGATAGTATTTAGTATTAGGTAAGTGTCAAATGTGTTTACATATGTCTCACGTCAAGTCATGATTTCTGGTATATTTGAATAACAAACTTATTGAATGAGTTTATGAAACAGTTTTCTTGTATATGCTTGAGTTTCTGATCCATAAATTTAGTTCTAAAAGTCAATAAGTCCATTATCGATATTGAGTTTATAAGATACTTGATACTGATAAATGTTATAATAAATTAATATTTTATTAAAATCGTCGTATTAAAGCCTGTCCAATAAAGTATTGTCTAATTTATTTCGAATTCATGTTTGTTACACTATAAATAATCTCGAATGATTTTAATTTTAAGAAAATAGGCATCCGTATATCTTATATATTTAATAATAAAATAAAATTAGAACCAAACAAAAACAATAAGTTTCTTTTATGTCGCATAACAGTGGATGAGAAATATACTGAAAAGTGAGTAGCAAAGAAATATTATTTGAATATACATATATATGTTCATAAGGATTAATACTAGCGGCTAATGTAAAATTATGATCTCACTAAATTTAACTGTGGTTAACAATTTGATACTGTTATACGGCGATGAATAAAGTAAACTTTAGTATTATAACTGATATATGAAATATAATAAAAAAACCCATGATATTATCATGGTTAATTATGTATAAAAATATGTTATCAGCATCTGAAAATCAACTAGAGTAATCTCTAATTAAGTGCTAAAATCACTATTTATTTATTTGTTTTCTCATAGTGTAAACGCTTACATCTTATTTATTGATGAGACAATAAATATTCGATACTACACGAAATAATTAAATTTTTTCTTAAAAATGGTTTAATGTAAATTATTAAAGTCGTTCCTAAAAATGAAACATGTGAATGGAGAGATTAATAAACATTTTCTTTTTATAACTTTTTTATTTTGTGAATTAGCATAATTTGCATATTATTTTAGTTTGAACATTAGTGGTGTGGTAACGATAAACACGTGGTTTCTGTATTAACAGATATCATTAAGCAAATGGCTTGGAAGATTCTTCATTGCATATTCAAAATGCCCACACATATTTTTGTATTAATGTGATGTTGGTTATAATAAATTTCTATATAATATCTGAAGCCATTATTATTAATGTTCTCTAAAGTTTATTGTCATTGCTTAAACTGCGTTTTGTGTATCATCTATAACGTTTCACTGTTCAAAAATGATGATATTCTATATAAATGTATATGTTACAAATGTTAAAGAGTAGCAGGCTAGTATATCAATTCTTCACATTTAATTGATATCTTTAGTCATTATTAGAACACCGAGAAAACAATATGTCCTATTATTTAGTTTGGACACTTAGTAGTAGGTAGTAACTATACAGATACTTTGTCAAATAAATATGATCTATAGATTTTTAGTAATCATCAGATTACATTGTTACTTTTCTTTAAAGAGAAGTACGTAGCTGAGGTATTTGTCCTTCCTGGAGAACGCTTATGTGATATGGAAAGGAGTATTATATGCAGGGACAGAACATTTTTCGTGTGAGAGGTAGATCATCTCTTGAAGGTTTACCGTAACGTCAATAGATTTCTTTTTATGACATTAAGCGATGAGAGGAGGACGTCGGGTGCCTGATAGCAAGCCACACTCTTGCCCATAATAGTATAGTCCCGCTGAGTATTTGTGTAACTAATTGAAACGGTTTTCCACCTCAAACTTCTCAATAAATGTCGAGGGATGTCTCACACACGGTCAACTAATCACAAATTAGACAGAGCCTGTACTATTGTAACCAAACGGCTGATATTTATAAACATATCTATAAAATGCGTAATTATAAGCAAATACTTCTGTTCGTCGCACATATATTATCGACCTGGGTGGGAGTCGAAGCCACGAATTTCGGCTTTGCAGCCAGGAGCACTAACCACTACACCAACGGGTCAGTCAAAAACTATTACATTCATACAACACCCAGTAATTGCTCTGTGGATACTATCCAGTAATTACATTTTAGCCCGAAACATGGCAATGCTTCCACGCAACTGCTTTGAAACAGAATAACTGGAAACACTATGTATGTACTTTTAAGATGAATCTGACATAATGGTTCTAAGGTGGAGTCTGATAAGAAAGAGAGAGAGAGAGATAAGAGAGAAATATAAAAAGAGATATATTTAGCGGTGATCGCTGACCGCTAGATAAGCCACTTACTAGTTCTCCAGTTACTAGTTCTCCAGTTACTAGTTCTCTCACTAAGTCCTCCAGTAAAAAAAAAAACACTAGGTATATATATCAAGGCCTTACCCGTACTATCGTCATTCATTAACCAGGCGACCGACGAGGACGTGGTGGAGCAGAGGCCGCCCGACGACGTCAGAGGCAGGGCCAGGCCGCTTAGAGCGCTGGTGCAACCATTCGCCAGCCCGCAGTCCTCCTGTGGCAGGCTCAGGCCGTCGTTGAGACTCAGCGCCGTGCTCGCCGAACTGGTCGGCTGGAACAGGGCGGAGGTGCCGGAGACTAGGAGCGCCGGCAGGGTTGCATCCTGCAGCAGCGACGGCGGCGACTCTGAAGCGGACTCGGACTCGCACGGGCTGGTGTTCGCCTCGGCCGATAACCTGCGACGGAACGACAATGGTCATATAGTGTCAACCATCCTCGGTGGCCCCGTTTGGCGCGTTGCTAAGCCATTGGTTGCGGCGTCGCAGCTTGTGGGTTCGATTCCCACCCGGGACGGATATTGTATGAACTGCAGACGGTTGTAGTAACGTGTAATAGTTTTTGCCAATATTCTTTTTAGGAGACAACGAGACGAGAATGTCGTACGACTGATGGTAAGTTGTCGCTTCGTCTGCCCATAATAACACAGTGCAGACCGCATTTGGCCTTATCATCCGGAGATTTAACATTTTATATTTTTAATTAATTTATTTATTCTATATTATGTTTATAATTGAGGTGTTTACCTTACACCGAGGGATAACAAAGGGCGGACTTAATGGCTATAGGTATTAAGGACTGAGAGAGTCCAGTCAACCCGAGGTATGGTGAGAAATTATGTTAGGTGTATCGTTAGGACATTTTAATAAAGAAAAAGGTAACAAAATAGACAACATAAAACAACTATAAGAAAAACCTAACTTATAATAACTAATAATAAAAATAAAACATTAGAGTATCATTTGATATAAATGCCAAACTGTATATGCAGAATATTGTTTTGAAATTGAATAACATAAACAAAAGAAAAACGATGTATAATTGATGCAGTTAGTTTTTAAATGTATAGTCTGTGACAATGCGAGTATAACAATATTTTTGCAGTCTGAGGTCGGAGTGAGAACGCACCGTTATCGTCATTGAAGTTCAGATCAATTGTGGTATGCGTCTTAAACATTATCTATTAAAACTATTGCAGCGATCATTGAGAAGCAAAGAAATGGGATCTATAATAAGTTCATTACTCAAATCCCATCCTCCACAAACGTTTACAATTCAGTTTGCGTTGTGACTCGTCTAAAACAAAACGACGTCGGTTTAACACAACAGAGGGGCAAATAAAAAATCCATTAAACGCCCCTCTCAGTTTGTTTACGGAGAAGCGTCTTTAAAGATGCTTTAAATGTCTTCATTTCGGAAAGTGGAACAATCGAATTGACGCTTAACGCGATTTTGATGTTTCGCTATTGTTTATATTCGCGATTTAATGGTTCGCTTGGCTGAAGTTTTTTTAGGAGATGAAAAATGATGAGACGAGCGAGTCGTGCAACTGGTTGTTAATCACGTTTGTCACACACAGTCACACACAGTCACACACAGCCACACAGAGCCTGCTTGTACCTGCGTTTCGTCATGTAGAGATTTGAGATGTTATATCTCTATGTTACGTTTTTAAAAGAAGAGGTATTTTAACGGTTGCTTCACAATATATACTTGGTAATGTATTCTTTATTCGGCAAAATTTTGATAATGGTTTGAAAATTAGTGAAGTTAGAAATAATAATAAACTTGTAACACCTCGATTTCGTCTCCAAAAATTCATTCATGAGCTAAGGCTCAAGACGAAGTATTGTATTATTGAGTATGTATTACTAAGGTATTAGTAAGAAGTATTGTATTATTGAGTATGTATTACTAAGGTAATACATACTCAATAATACAATACTTCATGGCCTTTAATTAAATTCCACAAAATATCTTAGATATATCTATTCTTTTAAAACCAACATTAAAAACATTTTATTGCTGAAAGCTTATTACACTGTTCGCGAATTTCTGGTAGATCAAAATGCGTGGAACTTATTTGATTGACTCGTATAAAAATACGGCCCTGTTAAAAGTTCTACGGGAATTCAGGATTTTTTTTATATGAAACCTCTTTTTATATGATAGGAAAACTTCTAGTTTGGACCCATTTCGCCATTTTTATTGTTCTAGAATATTGTTTGATTTAGTTAGCTATGAAAACATATTAAATAAATCTATATTAAGCCACATTTTGTTACCCTTAATAGTCACCGTTGTAGGAATCAAATCGAAAAGCACGCACGAGTATTTACGGAACAGAGGAAACCATAAAAAAAATTAAAACAACGACGACATTTTAATCGCGTCAAATCACAATGTTTATTTTCAAATTACGCCCATAAAAGCGAATCACCGAAATCAAATAACAGACACAGACCCCTCGCGATACGGCCAGTGGGTTTATCTAACAAAATGTTTACACGTGTTCGAATTAATTTAGCTCGTTATCAACGCCTGTGAACGCGCTCGCGCCATTTAATCAACTCCCGCGCTGTCACGGTGACAGATGCGTGACGTGACGTCACTCTAGTTGACTCGGAATTTGGTGTGCTTTTTAATTATTTATTTAGTTTCTATATATATACAGTTATATCATGGAATAGTATCTATCTTTCGTCCTCTGAAACCTCATGTTTTTTACTATCAATAAAGTGGTGGCAATATTATGCGTTGACAATTTTTTCTTAGTATATTGTGATAGTTTTTAACTAAGTCAATGTATTAACGACCACCATCGTTTCGGTTCAATTAAGTAGAAATCATCGGTAAAAAATAGAAGTTATTTAAAGTCGAGCAAACTGTAATGGAGATATTATGTCCTAATGTCCTTTTTACAAAGAGGTTCTTTGTTCACGATTTGGATAAAAAGTTGTAGCCTGTACTTTTTTATTATCATATAGTTATTTTATTTAGTTTTTGATTGCAAATACGAACATATAATTAAAACACTTTATCGTTTTTAAACTTCTATCCCTTAGTGATTCTAGGTACGTTAAAAAAAAATTATTGATCGTTGCTAAAGTAGTGTTTAAGCGTTTCTTCAAATAAACTTCTACTCTCTAACACTTTTTTATAAATAAGCTCCGTTAAAATAGCATATTTTTAGATTTGGGAGAGAAAAAAAAACCAGTAAATAACCACGAATAGGATTCTACCTTCCAGAGAGCCGCGGCTGCGATAAAATTATTAACGACTGCTAAATTTTAATGTGTCAATAAATATATACGAAATTAAGCCGCACCCAATAAGGCGTTATTAATGCTTTTCATAATTAAATTGAAACAAGAAACTTATTCATAATTATATCAAATCTATGCTAATAGTGGTATATGACAAAGTAAGTTCATAATTCCTGTTTAATTTATAATTTTATTGCCCCGCTAGAGAGTGAATTGTGGTTTTATAATATTAATTTGGAAATATTTAAAAATATGAGTTATGTTTAATTATAGCGATTACCTAATTTTCCCAAATCAACTTCTGCGAGATGATAGTAAATGTCAGGGTAAACGTTAACTTGATTGTTAAATATCTTACAACAGAGAATTGCTTAAAATCAAAAACGAAACTTATGTATATTTATTACAGGGAATTAACAGATATTTAAAGAACGCAGTATTTAAAAAAATCTTAATAACTGAAATATCACCGTATTTATAAGGCGTTACTTTTATACTTAGGTTGGCCGTTAAACACCGTTGCCTTTGCCCAGAAAAAAGAGCCCTTGTTTATGTTAGTTCGCGCCTTTTTCAAGTGTCACTTTGCTTTTTGCCGCGCACCCGTCCGCGCCATCGAGTTCCCCAACTCCGAACAACACTATCGTATATCAAAAGAGCGCCACGGGGCGGAATCTCCGAGAGCGTTATCACTATCACTTTAATTGAAAGCTCTATTTTTTAATGTTACGGCTCTTTTTCAAATAGTGCGTTCCTAAGCAGTAAGTAGTCCTCGTAAAACGTTTAAATCTGTACAACAAAAGACTTCAAAGGCTTTCGTGGGCGCCGATGAGTGACAAGACGAGACATATGGCGCGATGATTTAGCTGTCACATTTTTAGTTTAATGTTCTCGGCTGAATAGTTCGTCTGTTAGTTATGGGCTGGTATGCATATAAGAATGATAAGAAATAACGAAAAAATCGAAACATTATCTGCACGGCAATGTTTCGATCATGAAACAATACAAATTATGTTAAATAAATATTGCAGAGGCTTTTTATTGGGAATTTTATCGCGAATGGAATACTTGCGTTCGAAATTAAAAATAATAAAAGTCTCATAACAATTATTGCGCCCCATCGTTTTTCAGTTTTCATATTACAAGGGGCAAATAATTAACCATAGTCAAGGTCGCACTCCTCACGTGAGTTATTCGTAGCACTTAGTAGTTGTCCTGATGTTAAATTTGTACTAAAATTTTATAGGCTCTCCCTTAGGAATTTCTTAGTGTTTCCGAACGCAAAGGACTCCTATTCCCGTCTTTTTTGTAACCTAGACAAATTCGAAACGAATAGCGTGTGGAGCATTTGGTCAATTACCGAATCAGTTTCATTCGACACATAAAGTTCAAATGTGCTGCAGAACGAAAACAATAAGCTCCTCTCACTCGCCCTCGACAAGGGCACAATGGTCGGCACACTTCGGTTTTTAAGGACCGGAAAAAAAAAACAATGCGCGCCTTGTTAGTTGAAGTCAAGGGTTCCTTACAAAATAAACATGGAACACGCTCATTCGCGTTATTGCTCGATAATTATATTATTATTTTTGAGTATTGTTTATAACACTTTAATGACATTCTAGTGACAGCCATGATTGAGTTAATATTTCATAGAATCCTTACATATATATGTATATAAAAAAACGGTAAAAATGAACCTGCTGTTATTAATCACTTACTATTAATTATTTCGTTTTAATAACATTAAGATTATTAACAATTTATTATTGGTCTCTCTTTAAATGACCATCGTTAGTAAACAATACATTGTATTAATCGTACATATCTAATTTACATTATTTATGCCTAGTGCGTCTTTATCTATAATACTAATTGAATGTGATTCTAGCTCTTTGTTAAACCACGGCTTTGATTACGTAGATTTCATGTTTTTTACTTAATTTTCGGTGAATATAAGAAGCCCTGTTATATTGTTACAATACCAGAAGAAATTAAAACATAACTAACGCAAAATGTCAATGTTCAAATCGCGCATAAGTACATTTCTTTCATCTTCTGTAATTATTCTAAAACCAAAGCTAAACACAAGAAATTAGGAACCCTAAAAGCCGATGGGCTCCTTTTATAACCGCCATTTGGCTTCCACGTGTCAACCGCTCTGCTGCGTTCAGATTCTATTAATTGCGCGTTTTTTTGTCGGCCGTGTCAAGCGCCAAATATTATGGTGAAAAAAAAAACGAAATAATACAGACGTCTTTCAATAAAACAAACGACCCGAATGCCAATGATGTCCCGTGAATTATGAACGTAACGCTAAATATACTTCGTCGCGACATGAAAACGTTATTGTTGCGTAATTATTCCGACATGTGTGATTTTTCAGAGCATCATTCGACGTTCAGATTTAATGTGACGATGGGACAGATTGGAGCTGTTCCACAGATTATGTCAATGTCTCAAAGGTTTTTTTAGTATAGAAAAACAAGCTCATATATTTTCGTCATGCAAACTGACGTTGAAGTCAAAAATAATTTAGGAGTAGGATTAGGAATACTGGTCCTTTTTGGAAGTGATGAGACCGCTAGTCGAAGAGTCTGCCTGGACGCCTGGACAAAACAACACAGCGCCACACAGAAACTACTGGACACTGGGCTAATTTCTTCACCCACTTTTTTATCCGGCTGAAGAACACGGCCGGAACTGATCAACAGAAAGGTTGTGGTCTTCCATCGTGATCACGCCAAACTACATACATTTTTGGCCACACAGCATAAATTGAGGGAGTTGGTTGGAAAGTTAAAGCGTCCACCATATAGTCCTGATCCTGTACTCTCAGATTTCCATCTGTCGCTTCAAAATTCTTTGGATAGTGTTAACATTAGGCGAGTACTGTCAAAACTACTAGTTACATCTCATCAGCGGTCCTAAAATTTCTACAACAACGAGACTACGTCACTCTCTATGAGACTCCAATAAGTTATCAACTTGTACTTCGTATTTCATATACAAGTGAACTTGTATATGAAATACGAAGTAACTTTCCCCCCACATGTCCCACTGCTGGGTTCAGAGCTTTATTGTATAAGGAATGTAAGGACGAAGATCACCGGACGGTTGCTGTGCGGATTAGACTTCTAGACATAAAGGTTTGCCAACGATATTTACTTTCACCGTGGAGCAAATGATAAATCAGCACATAATTTAAATTAACAAATTCATTCGTGCCAACACCGGGATTTGAGTTCAGGTTGCCCGAATGTATTGAATTAAAAGCGAGCGTTCCGACAATGAGCTACCTCGGCAAGTCCTATGATAATATTAAATTCAAAATGCGCTTCAATCACGAGCGAAGCCGCGGACGGAGCTTGGTCGCTAACAAACATAAACACTCCAAATCACCCGCCACTTGATTTCATTCCAGTTTGCACTCGACGCTTTGTGCTTTTCCAATATACCTCGCCCAACAATATCTAGGGTCGATAATCCCCGACTAATCCACGTATTGTTGGCACACAATTGCCGTGAAAAGAGCTACTTAATGCAGACTCTTGAATGGTACGGCAGGGGACCTTATCTACAGCATCAAGTGTCGATCGAGAGCGATTTCGAAGTAATTTTCAATTCACAATGGGTTTTATGTTACAATCCATGTGACCAGTTTAAAGATGTTCTAATTTTTTTCCTAAGCTAGGTGCGACCATAATTGTTAGATATTCCATGGATCCTGTCGACGCTTTAGTCCTGTCTTACTGCATCATTATCATCAAATGCGATTTTTTTTTAAAACCTAAATTGGAGAGGTATGTAAGTCTTGCGCCTGGTGGTAACTGGCACTTTTGATAGTAAGATTAAAAAATGTCTATCTTGTTAGTTAGTAATTACGGAACTTCAAACAGGAACAAGGCCATGCTTTCACATATTTTTGGCGGTAAAATAACTGACAATGCAGTGGTACCGGACTCTACAGGAGAATTCTGCCAATTTGGTGACACAAGGTTTCTTGAATATGTTGAACTTAAAGCAAACACCCGGACGCTGTCCTACCAAGACTTAAAGAGTGCCTTAGACGAATAAAATAAAATAATATATTAGTTTAGGTCCAGTTTGGCTTTGAACTTAAAATAAGTTTGACCCTTTTTTATTTAATTTTAAAATTTGATAAATGTTCTAAAACTTTAAATCAAGTATTATACAAAACATTACTTCACAAAAATTTTTCATTATAATTATCAAACATACTGTTTAGATGTGTCTTTATAAATCTTGACGCTTTCTCCCAATCGTCCTTAACTTTTCTAACTTAAACTACACATCAAACAAACGATTCATCAAAACAAATAACAGTTTCGACGACAAACGCCAGTTTGCTCGATGCCCAACTGTCACTGATTATTTAAATAAGGAATCCGTCTATTAAGATCTTTTAAGGTATTGAATAAAAAAAAAAGAACGAATGACAAATGGATTCTGGTATCTAAAGAGACGCATTCCAATTTGGGCAACGTATTAGTTGGGTTAATTAGTGGTTAACGCGACGTTCTTACGCTTTTTTATTCCGTTTTTTGAAATAGCACATTCCGGACGGATATAAATCAAGTTTTCCCCAATCGGATTCTCCCACTTTTTGTGTTGCCCTTGTAGAATTCGGGGTGTCACATAGCATGTAAACTTTTTTAAAATTTCCTCTTAATTTTTTTAGTGAACTTTAACGCTCTCTTTTTTGGTAACATTTAGATATATATAATAGGTATATGTCTATATAATAGGAATACGTCAATTTATAATTTTATTTCTGATTATAGCCCCAATAGTTTTCCATAATTTATTTTATACTATGGTTTAATTAATTATCGACACATATGCGTTCTAAAAAATATCTTATACCTATATACGATCATCAAGCTTTATAATAACTTATATATAAAGGATAATGTATGCCATATATTTTTTTTAAATGTGAAGCGTGAAGAAACGTTAAATGTGATAAATAAACCTTTCTTTCTCTGTCAATACGTTCTTTACAGACAGATTAACAAAAATGTGAAAAGTGTGAAATATCAACACTACCTTTTCGTTTTAATTTTGTGTTTTTTTAATATGTCTGTATATGAGAACATTATACATTAGGAGCTCCATTAACTAAGCATCTTTAATGATTCAACGCGTAAATTTAATTTAGATTTTGTAATTAAAAATATTTACTGCGTTTGGTTCGTTGTACGTTGAAAGATGCAACTGTATATGTTTAAGTATTGCAGGGGTCTATGACCTAAATTAATAATCATGACCCCAAAGTTGTTTATTAAATTGGAAATATTTTCTTACGCACTGTCCTCAACAGTATATTTAACAGTAACGGTCCGTCGACCGGCAAGTTATTTTTACACCAACTCATTTTCATAAACAGGCAAGCGTTTATAAGTTTAAGAAAATCGATAAGAATAAACTTGCAACTTAATAAGTATGACTGAATAGGTTGATATGCAAATTTAATAACTAGTAGCTTATGGTCGGATCGTTTCCGTTTCGAGTAAGGTAGGGTCGGGCAATAAAATTAAACGATTCACTATATTAACGAATCGACTATATTTAATCTTGTCTGATATAGATGGTTTTAGTCTATGCGGCTGTATAAAGCTTCATCGGACCACCGAATCCGTGGAAATGCTAGTTTCTACGAATTGGATTCCCACGTCCTGCGGGGACATGCATGAGGATATGCGTTTCGTAAGTGTTTAGGATATTTGAATGCACAAGTCGTGTATGTACTATATGTGTTTTACGGTGGTAGAGCCACTCAGCTACTCCCGGGCTAGCTTGAATTGGATAACTACCACGACCACACAGAAAATCGGCCTAAAGTGGAAGTGTTTTTGTTCTCACGTTTCGTCCGGTGGCCCATCCCCTCCCTCCCCTTCTCTCTCTCTTATTTCCCTCCCTAGCTCTTCCTCCATCCCTGGGGTCCCCCCTTTCGTTCCCTCTCTCCTCTTTCTTCCCACGCACTTCTCCTCCCTCTCTCTTTCCAAAATTCTGCTCCTCACAGGATGACAACGCATTTGCTAGTTCTGTAATGCTGCAAATGTCCATGGGCGGCGGTGATCACTTAATATCAGGTTAGCCGCTTGCTCGTTTGTCAGCCTTATCAAATAAAAAAAACGCGGGAATTATGTGCAAGCCGGGCTTTTGTGCTTATATGGTAGTACCGCCACTGGTCTTAGGCTGTTTTATTAATTAAAGGACTCCAAGTGAGGTTATGTGATCTATGAAATATGATATATTGTTGTGAGTTAGAGTTGTTAAGAATGTTCGAGGACTGTACGGGTAAATATATTCGTCATCTGACTGTTTTAGCAGTCATTTAATTTAAAAATAGGGATCTCATCACGTTTTGTTTATTTCTAAATACGACTTTTCGGATACTTTACAGTATTTAAATTTTTGGAACCGATTGTTCGACTGTAAACTTTTTGAATTTAATATTATTCGCGTAAACACAAGAAATAAATAAATAGCATGGGACATCGCACTAATTTCCATCTGATCGGAAACTAGGCAAAGCCTGTGGTTACCAGGTGACTGATATTATTCATACTTATATATTTTAAATGCATACTTATATAGATTTAACACCCAGACACAGAACAAAATACCGGTTCTCACCGCTCCCCGCTCCGCTTGCCAATACACAGTCGACGACAGTCGCGGTCCGAGTCCGTACACCGGACCCCGAATGTCCGTAGCCGACAATCCCCCAAATAATTTTAATAAAGTAAATTAAAATTTTGACACAACACGCATGTCCTCATGCGTGACCCCGCAGGACGTGGGGTCTA
>DWHO01001101.1:0-16582 GCA_018247575.1 Eurytides lysithous rurik
GCCTGTGGCCTATCCCCCTTCCTCTCCCTCCCCCTACCTGCTCCTCCCAAAAATTCCCATCTTAACGGCAACTCTGATGTTCACTGGCACCGCTGATCGCTTGCTCCGTTTGTCTCCTGCGTCATAAGAAAAGCTAAATAATCTTGCTTTATATGCCTATGCCTCATGCCTAGCAGTAGTATACTATACATACAGTGGTATCATCCTTCGCGAATATAGCGAAGAAGTCTCTCTCACTTAATAAATAGTAACGAGAAATGCTTACTGTGTAACTTTAGGTAATATTGGCGTACCAATTTTCGGATTGGATCCACTCGCCTAGCAAGGTTAAAGTGCTTGTGCTTCAATGCGGACTTTGGTTATGCGGCGAGCAGTTTCCAAAATCCACGTCTCGGATGATTGCCCAACTTCAGAGATTTGTCATACCCATTGGACACAATTATCCTTACCTCATTTCTCGGATTGACTGCCACTAAACGTTTCGGGTAACACTTCAAAATTGACTTCCACATTAAATATGTTTCGGGGAATTTCTCGCTTTGCTCATTACCATTTTTAGCAACGTGGGTGTTTTCTATGATCACAGTGTGGATAGTTAGGTACGTGTGTTAGAAAATTAACACGTACCATGGCCAACTTCTTGAGCAATGCCAATTTATTAGTGTTACTAAATTTGTTTGACTTGTTAAAATTACTTTAAAAAAAATCTTATTTTTATTTTTATGTTACTATATCGTGGCTAAAAGGGTATCCATTGCAAAGTCCAAATATCGTTATTTATTAGGTTTACTACAGAAATTGTTTTGTATTTCATCCTATTTCCATTGTATTTCAGTCGCTCATTGAACGTTAAAAGTCTATCACCGGTTAACTAAAATTTAATCACATTGTAATGATAATATATATATATATATATTGAAACACAGTTAACAAAAAAAACAGTATATATGTACTAAATAGGATATGTGGTTACTGGTTATTTGTTTCTTTATATAGTTTATACGTAACTATATAACGAGAATTTTAGAATGAGACATTATTGAAGCTTAGTTAAGCGTTGATGAACAAATACACTGCACTGGGTTTATGAATATTTATACCGAATTGTAGAGTAGTACAATAATATAGAGGAGTGTGCGCTTTAAAACGCGGACGAAAATGATTAGTGGCCGCTTTCCCCATCTGTCTTGTGGTACGTGTAGCCAACGTATCCTTAGTCCATGTGACACTTACCTACCTAGTTACGACTGAGCTATTAGCGGAATGGAGCTGCCATTTATTTTAGTAGATGCGACGGCGGTCGCCAGCGAGATTGTGGGACACACATTTTTTGTAATAAACCTCGAATATCTCACGCCGAGGCGGGAGAGACTCTGATTTATTTCCATTTTTGTTGCTACGAACAGTGGGATTATCCCGCATTGTATTCAAACAATCGCTACATTCGATATATTCCCTATTGAATCTTCGCCCATCCACCAAAAGAACTACTACAACTCTCTTCGTAAATTACGTTCGGAACGGTCCTGAATGTGATGTTAATTATTTTCATACATCAATTGTAAAACGCCTTTTAAAAAAATTTCAACTTCAACTTTCCGTCCCTCTTACAATGGTTTTATTATTCTTTATCTTGATTTGTCGTAAACATTTTCTTTGAACGACTGAGTTTACTTTGTTGAGTTGTGTTAAACGTAATAGTTTTAAACGTGCCTTATCCTCGTCAGGACATTCGACCAAGGCTCGCTGGTTCAAATACATCCTTAAACCATTCACTTATACCCAATTTCACCTTGTGCCACTGCGGCGTTGTGCGTGTTAAACAACGCAACAACAAGCGTTGCGCGAAATAATATTGTTTTCTTTTCCTTTTGTTTGCGTTGTTCATTTTGCTATCGACATGAATGCCGGGGTTTTTGGGTATCGAAAAACTGGACTGGTAATTCATTTTTTTTTTTTGGGAAAATTAAACGTCAAAACGAATAAGTCGCGACCCTCATACACGCCGTTACTTATAACAGTGTGATACCACGCTGCATTTCGAACAGCAACAGTTCAAACACTGCCCCGCTCTGCTCAGCAAAGCCCTTGACATCCAGAGATAGATTAGAGGCTATACTTCTATTGTTAATGGTTACGTCGGAAACATTGCCACACGTTGGATAACAGTTCTGCGTTTCGGCTTTGCGGTGCAATGAGTGGCAATGATTTGGGAATTTCCGACGTGGACTTTGCCAAAGAATCCTTTCACTGTAATTTTATGACAGAAGTTGACTCACAAGGAGGCAGTTTGTCACACTTCGTATTAACCAGAATAGAGAAGGTTATAGACGACGGGTAAAGATTGGACTGAAGTTCGTCTTTGTTAAAAATAAACATTAAAATGTAGCAACCATCAAAGTGTCTGCAGAAATATAAAGTTATCTCTCTTAGTTTACGTAATAATCACTATATCCCTTTCATTGCCAAATAAAATTGATTTAAAGAATAGTAAACCGTTTGATATAAAACATATTTCCGTTCTTAAGATCTTTGGTAACAGACATGGTGTACGTACCATTTTAACCTCTACGATCCAATTATAATGACGATGAAATACCTAAATAATTCTAACAATATCCTCAAAACTCATTCTTTTATTTCAAAATGATGTTAATAAAAAAGATTCTTCGTGTCTTCGTGTTATGAGTTATCAAACTTTAATAGTTTTAGTACGCTTTGCGTTCAAAGCGTGGATTAAAATTTTTGCGTTGTAAAAAAAACTTCTTCGTGCATATATTAACGATTCTAGTTTCATATTAACCGTGCGCTAATTGTTTCGTCGGTTGTTCGCGGTAACTACGCAATAATACATAATAACGGTCAGTAGCGCGATTCTTTTGTGAAATAAATGTGATAACATTTTTCAAATATATCACGGAACGCAGGCGAAAAACAACATGTCACTCGAACCCCGTGTGGTTTCAAATCGTTGCCAGAATAAAAAAAAATGCCTCTCGATCGCCCGAAAACTGTTCGAGGAAAAGAGGGTCTGAGTGACACGATTCTAATATCGGTACCGAAACGATACATCAGATACACAATCGACGGTTACCCAAAAACCACTCGCGTAAATTCGCCGCCTTCCCGTACATGTCTATCTAAGTTTGCGTTCCATGTTTTCATAAGGAAAACCGACTACCGAACTGTATCGCTTTGTAATGGTGTCAATGTGGTACTTCAATTGAATTGATCTGACTGAGTGATGAAGCACACTCACCGCCATTTATAGTGCAAAATTAAGAGACCATGCGAATTATTGTATATTGTTATTGCAAAGTGACAAATAAACTGTCCGTCCGTCTGCAGTTCGGCCACTTTTTAAAATTTACTTTACTTTTTCCACGGCATTACTGAGTAAAAACCAACTTTTTTGCGTACTCGGGCCATGATTAATCTTAGAAAGTATCCTGTGAGCTTCCCTTTAATCACGGACTGCTTTACAAATATAAAGGTTTTTAAGACTATAATTTAAAAATTGTCACAAAGTCAACAGGTTCCTGTTGTATTCGGGTTACTAGACGTATGCACGTATCATTTTTATATGTAACGTATTTATTACACATTTATTCCATGATCGTTGTTTCGCTTGCGTGGATTTTAATATGGTGATATTGTTTTTTTTTAATATTCTGGTATAAAGAAAAAGTAGCCTTTGACGCTCCTAGTCACTATTATAATACAGAATTTTATTATATAGTGAGGAAGTGAAAATTGCCACTACTGACTCTTCTAATCGCTTCACGTACACATACTAGATTCCACCATCTATATGGCGCATTGAGGCAACGAGAGAGTTGTAATAGTTGTACATTGGAAACGAAGTTGTCTGTCTGTAGAAGAAACACATAAGTACTTAGTCCTAATTCGTTGTTTACAGTAACACCTCGATTTCGCCTTCAAAAGGTGAAAAAATCCTTCATGGCCTGTATACAGTGGCGGTACTACTATACAAGCCCAAAACCCGACTTGCCCTACTAAGGAGTTATTTTTATAAATCTTGATTAGCGCATAATTCCCGCAACGCCCAAATAAGTTATTCGCGAATTATGTGCTAATTCAGATTTATGAATTTTACTTCTTAGTAGGGCAAGCCGAGCTTTTGGGCTTGTATGGTAGTACCGCCACTGCCTGTATACACATATATAATAAAATTCCACAAGTTGTCCTGGATCTACCATTTGAGCGCTTTAAAACTGAAATTAAAATGCGTGGACTTTGATTCACTTATATATAGGACAGCTATTACATTATATTAAGGCTTAACATACTGTAACGACATTTTAAACGAGCAATTGTTTAGTTTCTCGCTGGCTCTTCTCAGCAGAACTGCATTGGAGAGGCAATGGTTGCTTCCTCAAGAACTGAGATGTAAAAATGACGATTCAAAAGTGCTTGTAAAGGCCCATTTGAATAAAAATATTTTGATTTGATTTGACAGTCGAAACCCGCTTATTCAAACTGATAAATCTTTTACAGCTTTATATATATTTTAAACAATAATCTATAAAAGCTTTTAATTTGATTAATGTTTCTTAATCTCGTAATTACGGATCGGTAAATATACGCATATTTCATTATTTTATCAAAGATTGGTCCTAGCTTCATTCTAATAAACAGCGAAGTTGACAAACTCGTAAACAATTTCTAATTAATTTTCCTCTAACTGAAGGCTGAGAGATGGTAGTGTTGTCTCAGGTGGTGTGCTATTTATTTTGAAAGAGAGTTGAGGACGCTCCCAAAGACGAACCCGGGGAATTTTTTAATTTTATCAAAGTCGATTTTTTAAAGGTGAATGTCGTTTGGCAATTCGTCCAATAGGTAAGGTAAAAACACAAACGGTACATCGCTAATTTGTACCGTGCGGCACGAACGGCTAAGCATCGAGGCCTTGGAGCGAGCGTAGCAAAAAAGTAAATGTCTGATGATGGGCGCGCCGATTGAATACTCATATTATCACGATGACGTTGATGCAAATCTCGCAGGCCCCACAAAGAACTGTGGCAATAAAACAATTAGCCTCAATAAAACTTGACGCATCCTTGATTTATACCGAGAGATGTAACACGATTTAAAATCTAAGACTCGACGATTTAAAACTCATAGCTCATGAAACTGAAGGTTACTGATTAGTAACCTTTAAACTGTCGTCTAATTTCCAACGTTTTGTAGTACACTTATAAATTACTCATTGAAGAAACCGTTAAAATAAACATATTACAATTAGTACTTTCCGATTTCTGCAGTTCGATTTAAGCAACTCTCCACAAAGTAGTTGCAGTTCGCTAATTGTTAATTACTTAATGAACTTTTAGGAAACCTTTGCAGCGACTTCGAGTTTCGTATTTTAAATAGTTTTAGTATCTTTATTCCACAATCACGAAGTTTTTTGCTTCATTCTGCCGATAGCCTGATAAAAAAAACTATGTATTATTAACTCAATATTTATTGACGAATTCGCCGGTGCACCTTTTAAACGAAAATCATCGTAAATGGAAGCTTGGGATTACTTAACATCATGAAGAAAATACCTATAGAGCAGGGTGGACCAACCTGCGGCTTGCGAGCCACTTGCGGCTCTCTGAAAGATTATTAGTGGCTCTCGATAAAATTAGCCGAATTCCCTTTTAATTTTTGTGTTATTATATTTTTAAAAATTCCTATCGTCTTGTACGTGTTTCAAAATGTCTTTCAAATTACTGACAACAAATATGAAAGATTACGTGTAACGCTGAAACAAATTTCATATTCGGGCATAGCTTTTTAAAACGTATTTTGCAGCGGCTTGCGAAAAATTTCAAATTTTGAAAACTGTCTCGGACCACCTTAGACGACTTAGTAGCTTGGCCACCCCTGCTAGAGTTTGATCAATTTCAAGGCAATTAATCAGCAAGGTGAAGAAATTATCTATCATTTGGTACGGCTATTATTGATATACTTGTTATACTAATCTGGATAATAATCAGATCTCCCCCACGAGTATTCCTTTGTTAATATTTCTAGAATTTTTTTTCAATTAAAAGTTAGGTCCCAAATAGATTTGCTAAACACATGTTTTCATAAAAATATCCTTAAGGATTAAATGAAAGTTCGTGTATGGTCTCTAGCATATTCTGTCACATAACCCTAAACTTTTGCTTTTCTCGTTTCACTGATCTTCGTGAGTCCCGAAGGTTGACAGTTGGTGGTGTGCCTTGTGATATTTATAGATATTTATATAAATATAAATTTTTACTTGACTGCCTATCTGTACAGCGTCAGTAATAAAAGTCGAGCGGAAAATCTACGCCTCGATCGTTCCAACGGGTTATGGCGTGGGACGGTCTGCTGACGACTTACTCTCAGTGATTGTAGGGCGGAAAATTGGTGATACGTCCGACGAATTTTTTTTTAAACCCAAGGGGAGGTTGTTCGGCGATGTGTTTAAATTTAATATGGCAAATATGAAACGTTAAAAGTGCCCCTTTGGTTTTATATTTAATTAAAAATCCTAATTGAGATTTGTATATTAACTTGGTGCGTATAGACAGTAACTGTTAGGCTTTCGGAGTTCTAATTTCGGTTTTCTAGTAGAGAGTACATAGCTTTACGTTGTATCCCTAATAAGTTAATTTAAGTAACTTCTCTGGTGTGTACCGTAGACTATTGGATTGATAACTAATATAAACTATTAGCGTAGCTGATAAAACACAACAAACATTTATAATAATAAAATTGAGAAAAACGTATATGAATCGTATATTCTGAATGCTCTTACATATATATTTTTTTATTAACTTCACTAAATTTTATCAAATGCCTCATTCCAAAGGAATTAGTTGACAGACGGAACTCTTATTTTGAGAGGGTGTGCGCGCGCGTGTATATGAATTAAGTCTCTGTCAACCAATATATATATTTTATATATAAATTGTGTAACTGTTCTACTGGGGAGATTCCCCAGAATGAAAGGTAAATATTATAAAATATTTATGCGTTTTTGATTTCCTCTAGTTAGATAACCGGAACTCGATACGGCAATGATGACGCACCCGCAACCATGCTGGTGTTGCTAAAGCATATGTCAGACAGTAATGATAGATGTCAATAGCTTCGTTTGATCAAATTTCACCGTTTACTATAAAACAAAATAGTTATATGTATAATTCCATTTGTCGCGATGTGAAAATCATCCATTTAACATGATGGGTCACGTAAAGACTGCGGGTTATAGAACTTGATGACTGCGGGTATGACAATAATTCGGAAAGAAGAAAAGCGATCCCCATAAAATTATTGGACATTTTAAAATTATAATGTTGCAATTAGCGAAACGAGAAATGCTCTGCTTCCCTGCAAACGTTGAGTTAAACAATGATATCCCTATAATTGTTTTTAATTTCAATTGTAACGGAAGTAACAATTTTAATTTGTGCAAACCATTCTAGCGGATGCGGTTAATGAAAAGAGTTTCAAATGTTTATAATTATCGTGAAACTGTGAGCAATCCATATTAATAACAGTTTCAACGTAATTGTTCTCTTTAACTTTTAATATATACATATATATCATATATTTTGTCGTTATCTCGAAAAATCCAACTTTACACCATAGCCAAAAAACGGTTTAAAAAATTCATAACTTATAAATTTATAACGATATTATCTTTCTTCACTTTAAACCTTACTTGTTACAGTTAACCGGAATATCTTAAAGTGGTACTTGATTGAAATCAAACACCTGGTTACCACATTGTGATCAAAACGAAAATTATAACTGTATTATGTTAAGAAACATCTAATTTCTTCTGGCAGAATGTTACCACCAGATTAGATTCGCAAATGAATAATGATTGGTCTAGATTTTTTCGAATAATTTTCGTCCTTTATATTATCCAAACTTATTTAAATGAAAAAAAAAAATTGCTTTTCAGTTTTGGATATTTAAAATAATTTATGGTATTCATTACCGCAAAACCATGCAGTTTAACATTTGTTAATAGTTCCGCAAAAACAAAAAAGAATGAAAAAATAGCTCGTGAGAGTAGAGTTCGTTGCTGACAGTTACGTCACCCAACCATAATGGTTGATTATCGTTGAAGTGTTTAATGATGAAACGCTATAAGGGACACTAAATCGTGGGTTGGAACAGAATTTAAAAATCTCGCTTCAACAATGACATAGCATTCCTGTTACGTGATAAATAATCATACTATATTCAGGCTGAATTGATACAGAAAAAACTGTAAGAATCGTATAGATATTAATTGTAAATATATTCATGTAACCACTGCGATATCATTCTTATTTTAACCTCCCTATTAAAATTCGATGATGTGGATTAAAAAAAAAACATTATTACAAAGATAACCGTCCGAGAAATCTAAGAGAAGGCGGCCGCGGGTAAAGTTAGACCTAAATAAACAAAGTCACGTTTCTCAAAACCCGCAACGAAATTTTTAAAGAATATTCTTTTCAATGAATTCCTAGTCTTAATTATAGCGCTAAATTAATTTACTCGGCAGCACTTTTCTTGACATTTACCGTAGACACACCGAAACACGAATAAAGACTTGGATCGAATTAGACGATCCTATCTTCATCATCGAAGTTTATTTATCCTAACTAATGCATTAATTGAGTAGTACACGACTTTAGGAACCTACTTTGTGTAATAATTAAAACGCAAGTTGATAAAACCCAACTTAGGATAAACTTAGCAATTGCCAAGAGTAATGCCTGTCGGTATGTCAAAGTTCTCGACAAAGTATGTCATGTTGAAATTTTCATCTAATTAAGGTGGCTTTTGGTTTGGCATTTTGCTGTGAATATCAATTAAACAAGATATACCAAGACTTGTGTTGTATTATTTCAATAAACTTTAAGGTTTATCATCGCATTAAAGATAAATTGGCGGCTTATCAATCATTATTATTTTCTCATTCTTGTAAACTATATATTAAAATAGATAGTACAGAGTATATAGTCAATATTTACGAAATAAAACGTACGATATAGCATCATAATGTAAGCCATTCTTTCCCTTTTCTTTCTGGTCCCTCCGTATCTATGGATCGTACGGTTCAGTGGCGTGACGTCCGATATCGGATTAGTTTATGGGCAATGCTGCGAGTACGTGCCAAGACTGCCAGTGGTGATTTCGAACCGTCTTCTTAGGACAATCCACATCTGTTCTGCCGCCTCGCACTATACAAAGTTATTAAATTTACCTTTGTTCGTATAAACGTGTAATAAAAGGCGTGAGCGTATTACCGATTTAAATTCAAACGCCCAATAGTGAGCACAGATATTTATCGAGCTTAACGCATTAAATGTTACGTGAAATGGCGAATGAAACGTAATCCCCACAAGTTAATTACAGCACAACTTGTTGTTGCGCACATCACTATATAAAAATAAATTTTTGGCCGTCTATTTCTCTTTAAAAATACACGTTGTGTGAGACAACGAAACGAAATCATCTCACATTTTCCTTTCGTATCCCGAACAATCCACTCGTTATTAATACTCCGTTGTGACAAGTTATTATTCACAATAGTAAAGGGAGCATTTGATCGTCGTCTTCACGGAAGCCTTTTATGTCGTGATGAATTTCACAAGATTATGTCGTCTGGAGGCGTCCGTGGTGGCGGCGTCGCCGGGGTACGTCGCACGCGGCGCACAGTGGAAAGAAATGTTACTTCGTGAAATTATGAACTGTTGTAATAAAAATAATTATTAAAAAAATATCGACTTTTATCTTAAAAACTTTTCGGGGGCAGGGAATATACGATATTTTCAATGTAATTCTATAATTGCAATGATGTGTTTGTTTAACACAAGATCGACATCGGTGAAAAATAAATAATAAACGTCTATGAAAATCATAATTCATCCCACTGTGCGGCGGGCTAGGGTCCGCGGGGCGGGCCTCGCCGCCAGCGGAGTTCGCCACTCCGCTCGGGCTCAGTCCGCGACGAAGCGACGAACCGACCGAGCGCCTCGCGCTCCGTCGCGTCCCACAACGCACGCGATACGTTCTATTCCCACTACGTACGTATTCTTAGGCCACGAGCAACCGCCACCGCGCGCTCCCACGTGCTTCTAATTATGCCCGAAACATTTGGCAGTCACCTCTCGGAGTATTCGTTTAATTCGTTTTTGGTTAAAATATAAAAGTTTATCGACCCCTCAAACGTTGCCGCCATAACAACCCTTATTCTCTTCACACTGGCAGTCGCTCCCTCCAATTATTGACTCCCCTAAGTTCGTTGAAAAATCCCGTCTCTCCCGTTTCGAGCCCTTTTATTGCTCTAATATTTTTATTACATTGCCGTCTCGACGTCGACGTCGTAGCGCTGCGACAAAACGTCGGATTCCATTTGAAATGTAAATACCACTGTCGTGGTCATTTGTCCGAGTACTGCCGTCTCTTGCCAGTCCGCGTTTTGAGTTAAAAATTAATGCATTAAAGCAACGGTAAATTCATTGGCCCGGGCTCAGTGGAAAACTGTATCGCTAAGCTTGTAATCGCCAAACAGTTTTGGGATTGCGTTGTTACCGTCTAAATCATTCGGAACCGAGTTATGATTCGTTGGCATCGACATTGACTTTCCTTGGTGTGAGTGGTGAATGTGTTGGTGTCACATTACGGACTGGGGGCGGTTCGAACGGCGCATGGTCGTGTGAGGGCAGCCGCCGCAGCGGATGTGCACGCCGCTGCCGTCCTGGTGGTTCGTGCCGGCTGGAATGCCAGCTGCTCTTGATCTAGCTAGGTACCCCGCTCACCAACACACGCATTTGTTGAAACGTCGCACGCGCCCGTACGGCATATGCACGTTGAACCAAAAAATAATGTCCTGGACAAGAAAGGCTTTAAAATTGTAAATATAGAATTGTTCTATGTCTCAGTGGCAAAGTTTATCTATGATTTAAATCCTTTCTAAACAGTCCATCGTCATGATGGACCTGAGTAACTGATTCGAATATATGGACAAGATGTTTTTAAAAATAAACCGAGTGACACAATTTATAGACAATGGTTCTGATATAACATTTGTATATTACACTTGTAGATTCTTGTTATTATTAAAACGACAGTAATAAAAAGAAAATGCGCAACGTTGGAATTGATTCGTTCTGATAATACACGATTGCGCTGTCAATAGTATCAGAACATTGCTCTCAATGCATACAAATTTACACTACTCACACACTTCCACACTGGGTACCTTGTAGTAGTTGAAACCTAGCATATTTGCACGTATTTGTGAATGCAGCAATTTCTGTATTATTTGCATCCTTATAATCCAAATGCCTTTCTTAGTTCTATAATTATATTTAAGCCAGGTATTTCTATCACATATGTCGTTGCTTTTTCTTATTTTATGGTTGCTTTTTTTTTATTGATAGAATCGAAAAGATACCATCATCAATACGATTTTAAACTTAAGTCTTAAAGTCAAAGTCCCCTCTCAAAGGCTGGCAACGCATTTGTAACTACTGTGATGCTGCAAAGGTCCATGGGTGGCGGTGATCACTTACCATCAGGTTGCTCGTTTGTCAGACTAATCCATTAAAAAAAATTAGACTTGACTTTCAAATTTGGTACAGGGCGCATTGGTTATAATGTCGAGTTCAGGAAACATTGATTCAATAATTTCAATGTATCAGAGTTTATGTAGTGCACAGTGCATTGTTTTAACAAACAAACGCAAACTTCAACACTGATCTTGTAGTTAGCCCTACGGCGAGTGCGAGAAATTTGTGCAAAAGTTAAACAGCACCGCATAACGGGTTCAACTTTAAGAAGCTCTTTGGAACAATTTACCATCGTAGCCTTACAAAATATAACTACAACTTTATTTCATTACACATAGGGTTCAATATTGCAGTTCCGTAGATGTTCTCTAGTGTGACATTTGAAACTGGTATTTATGTAAGCCTAATCCAAAAGATAATCGCAAAAGCAAATAGAACAAATCCGTCGCTCATCGGTAAACATTGATATGTTATTTGGCTGATGCCAAATAGTTTGAATTCGCCATCATTTAATTATTTAACGGTTACAAATGAAAACCACCGCTGCCGTGTTCACTGCTGCGACTAATTGCTAAGGTTGAAACGGTTTTGGCACCCAGCGCTACTGTTGGCGTTTACCTTTTTTGCTTTATTTTGTTTCTGGAAGTTTACGTGAGCCAAATATGTCTTTAAAAGTTTTTTTACTTTTTTTTATTTTAACAGAGCGAAAAGATTGATTTATTAGATACGTTACACGTTCTGGTTAGTAAGACAACTTTGATAGCGTGTCTTTTATGTTGAACCGTTTTTTTTTTTCTAACATTAAGGGAGAGCTTTGATATTTCACATCAAAAGGTATGTCTGCGAAACCCATTCAATTTCCAATTACAAAAGCTTTCAATGAAGTCTTTAAATTGAAATATGATGTTGTATGGCTTACATACCTAATGTATTCAATTATTTGGTACGTCGTCATCATTTGTATTTCTGCTTAGAATGCTTCACATTTTCTCATTTTAATTACATCGCTCCTTTTTGATTTTACACTCGTACATTAATTATTTATGTTCAATCATTATTTTCTATGCAATATTTAATGTAAAGTTTTTCTAATTGCTCCTACTCGAGATTACTATAAAGGACGACTACTATTAAACATTTTTTTTATCCTCTTCTGTTGGTTTCTAACAAGCGATTTTATGCAGGCACAATATAATAATAATTAAAAGATGTTTTTTTTCTTTATTACCATTATCATATAATTACAAATGAGATTCATGACGAATTATATCTGTTTTATGAGAAAGAATAATAATTAGAATGTGCTATTAGCATTCGTAATGCAATATACTTTTATATTTGCATACTTTGAATAGTAATACCTATAGGTTGAGAGATGCAAATTAAGTCCATTCAGTCTATTCTTCAAATGTCACTTAAAGGCCTTACTAAATGTGAAAATGAGCTAAAAACTCGAATAAAAAAGAAAAACGTATTTAAACTGTAGTAATATATTTATTTTTCGTTTCCCGAGGTAGTAATTTGTACATAATATCAAATGGCTCTCTACAGAACGACAGAGTCCAAGAAACATTTATTTACATAAACATTATAAAATGCAAGAGGGCTTTCTGACATATTAAACTTTAGTTTATAATTTTAATACGTCACCCATCCTTCATACCGAAAGCAAATATATGCATTACGTTGCCTTTACTCTTAGTATTTGTATATTTTAACTAGTATAAACGTATGTAGATTATGTACATGTACTTGATATATGCATTACATACATAGGTATATAAAATACCAAATGTATAGATAAGTAATTCTTTCAGAGAAAACTTGTTATAAAACTTTATATATACTTTAGAAAATAAACGACCCTAGAGATTTGTGTATGCTGCACTATATTAAATGTATGTGCCGTATGACCGATGATCATACGAAATAAATAGTTGAATTTTTAAAATATACGTTTACTACAATACATGTTACTATATATTATTTTTGATCGATTTCAAGAAGATTACTCAATTGATGAGATTTTTTTTTATGTATACAACACGATGGCTGCGCTGATGATCAATCAATTTTGATGATTATTTTTTTAATTGTTAAGGATTTTTTTCACAATAGGATACCTTAGAATTAAATAGGAATCGTGTTTTGTTATTTAAAATTGTTTATATATTAATTATATGAATATATATAATATGTATTCAAAAAATAATTAATGCATGAAATCATCTGTTTTTTTTTAAATTAAAATGAATCTAATACACCGACACAGTTCTACGCCCCTTTATGATATAACGCTCTTTTAAGAAGAAACCGAGGAGGGAGAGGAGCTTAGAGCTTTATTCTCTTTTCTAAATGAAAGATCGTTATTTTCAAAATAATAAGACATAAATGTATTTTCTTACGGCATAAGTGCTTTATGTGATTCAGAAGTATTGTCAGAGCCCCAAACGTTTGCTTTTCGTGGAATTCAGGTCACATTCACAGTCAACTAATTGTGTTACTCACTAGATCTATAATTGAATACAGGAATTATTTTCCCCCAACGCCAAACTCATGATTCATTACATCATCCGGCGTCAGTTGCTACACAAGTTTCTATTTGCGCACCGCATTAAATATTCGGCTACAATAAACAAAACAGTAACAATGATATTACCCGGCGAATGTAATATTTCGTTATAACGCTGTTACTGTTTCACTGTCGCTCGTACCTTTCCATTGCTCTATAAGTATGATATACGCGGTAGTTCGAGTGCTCGACGCGTGGTGGTAGTGTTATGCCCAATGAACGTTTATATTCAGTGGAGCGTACCACCCGCGTCGTTCACGTCTCGGCCCCGCCACGGAATCGGAGATGCGAGTGGTAATCCATACAGAAATTACGACTACACGCGTAATCGAGCCAAATATAAATTCTATTAAACGACGCCTGCTTAAAATTTCATGCGCTTGGCTGTTTTCCGTTTTGCATCAATATTACTAGTAACGACTTTCATACGATCCGTTGATATTTTTAATTTATTTACATTTATCGTGTTTATTGTAGATCTTATTTGACAGTAAAACCCTTTGTGCTGTAATGATAATATACAACATATTGCTGACGAAAAAAAATTTTTTTTTCACATGCCTATGCAATGCAGCGCAACAAATACAACACAAAAAAACAATAAAGTATCAAACCGTTACACCTGTTATATTTAAATAAATTTTGCACTTATACTAGAAGAGCTCGGGGTTTAAAACCTGTTTCGACCAAATTATCAGGCACTATTGGTATATTTTGCGAGTAACAATATTCCGTGCAGAAGAAGGCAAGACGACACGAGGAAGGTGCCCTACGAAATCACACACATAAAATTTATATCATCCAGGTTTGACGATATGATCCAATGTAAATATTGTTATTTATAACTTAAGGATAGCGCTGACGAATTGTCTTCACGTTTAAATGCCTTGACTTTCAAAACTAAGTTATGTCAAATTCACTTCACACTTACGGGAAAATATTTAAACATCGTGAGACAAAATCTAATCCACTCTTAAATATACTCATTCTTCATTTACGCCCGCAAAAGGCTTCATTATTCCAATGTGCCTGCTAAAAGTAACAACAAAGGGGAACTCCTTGACCGTTCTCACAAAGCTAGACGTAATGTTTTGCACCGCTGTGCACTTGATTTTCATTTTAATTACCATCCATAACAGAAGCCAAGTACAGCTAAGAGGTTTAGTTTTCTTTTTTACTAATTAATAATCATTCAAAACATTATACGATCTTTCTACCATCCAAGCGTTTACATCGCGCTGACATCAGCTCTCAGATGTTAGGAGAAATAAAACTTGTGCGATTCGGCAGAGCCATAAAATGGACGAATAGTTGTAGCTTTTAACTTGTCTGTTGAACAATGACAATCTGTCCCGGTTCCCTGTGGAGTTGTCTAGACCGCCCCGCTCGCAGTGTAAGGGAGATATGTCTCTTGCTCGATGGTAGACGGTAGGTACCTTTTCATGTTCCGTCTGTAGATGGATAACGAGCTGAGGTACGGCATTTACTTTGTCTTCCGTTATATTACTCCGTGAATATGTAGATGGTTTGGTCACGTCGCTTGTGTCGACATATGCACATTGCTTACGGGATATCCCACTTCACAATACAGTTGTTCTTATATATTCGTTTAATATATTTGCTACTGCCTTGTTTGGAAATGACATAACATTTCTTACACTCTCCTGATGTCTTTAGGTACCTACTATACTTCATATGTAATGTAAGCCATATATATCTTTTTGTGTGGCAATTTTCTACAATATATCGTTGCCTGTATAGCGGTAAGTAAAAGTGCTTTTAGACTAGAGCAATTGGACTATTAAGTCTTTCGTGCTTTTTGTGTAATCGATACGATGTTCATTCGGGTACACATTAGCAGCGAAGTAAAATCGTAAATTTCACACGGTCAAGAAACACTAGCGCGCACACTCGGGCCGAGCGCGCTTTCAACATCACTCCCTGAATTTTCTGAATGCATCCGCCGCTTCCATTAAGCGCCTAAAAGATCCACGTCCGTTCCGTTTCCTCGAAGCAGAGCAACATTTTATCTCGCCCGGAGTTCAGTGTACGGACGCCATCGTGTAAACATGCCGCGAGTGCTGTAGAGTGCCAGAGAGCCACTCGGCCCGCAGCGCCTCTGAATGCCCACGTCCGACCACTTTGCCCCACTCCCCCCCTACTAATGTACGCTCGACCGCTCACCGCACCGGTTCTCTACACCATCGCGATAAGGGCGATATTCGCCCGCGATGTCACCGGACTGGATGCTAGCCCGTCGCGATACTTTCCGATAACATCCGACAAATTTATGCCGGCAACCGTCACGCTGTACACTACCACTACCTTACGACTTCATAGCGATCGTAATTCACGACTCGAATCGGGCCGCAATGTACGACTTGAACGTTTCACGTGTCGATTCCGTTACGCGTGTTTGCAGTCATATATGTGTATATATATATATATATAT
>DWHO01001102.1:0-16580 GCA_018247575.1 Eurytides lysithous rurik
CTTAGTCTGTATATAGCACGAATAGCCCTCTTCTGCAGCACGAAAATCGTATTTATGGCAGCTGCATTACCCCACAGAAGTATGCCATACGACATAACACTATGGAAATAGCTAAAATAAACTATGCTAATCCTAATCATTTTGTTTTTTAAAACCTATAAATTTTCACTCTCATGATAAGAAAAGTTTGTAGGCACAAACAAATTATTTTTAATTTGAAAATTCATGTCTACAACTGTAACTGAAGATCTACAATGCCTGCAGGATTTCATCACTTAGTTTAATATGCTGTAAAGTTGCTGGCTGTTAAAAATTATATTTTCAAAATTTATGTGTTACTGCTCAGGACATAGTACATAATATTGGCTTTTAGTGTGTGGTTTTGTGAACACACATTTACATTATACTAATTTGATTCAAGTTTGAAACACCCTATAGTATATTTATTCAATTTTCTTTTGTAATGCAACTAAGTTGCCTCCAAAAAAAACTCAACCTTACATTTAGTCTGATTGAGATTCTCCAAATCTTGATATACAATTGATTTGTTGTTGAGAAAGGAGCTAAAAGCAAAGACACCGGCCAAATTTCGCTCCCATTTGTATCCCGTATAAAGTGAAAGTGCTCCTCCCATAGAAAATCCTCCTGAAAAAGAAGTAGCAAAACATTCTATATTTATCTTAATATAAAAAATTATAAGTATTAATTCGGCAACTGCAAGTAATTACTTATAGAAGAATTTTATTAATAGAGTAAATATTTTTATAAATTGCAATGTTACAAATAAATATTAGAAACATGCCTACCAACAATAATCCTGTCGCTTGGAATACCAGCATCATTCTCATTTTTTATTAAATTTCTAACTTCTAACTCAATTTTTTCTATTGAATCCAATTTCTCTGGCGCATCCTGACTAATATCTGCTCTATCAAACCAAACATTGCTGAATAGTCCTCCTGCAGGTGTATAAGGTTGTAGCGGAGCTGTGGGATATATGACCTTGATATGTGGAAACATAAAATTTTTTATCATTAAATGTACCCACTCCCTCATGTGCTCGCCATTTGCTCCTGACATAAAAAAAGATAATTTTAGTTTGATGGCTTCTTTATTCTAGATATTCACAAATAAATATTAAACCGAAATCAATATTATTATTTTAGATGAGGTATAAAGGTTTTAATCAATCTACAGTAGATTTATACCTTTATACTCATATAAACACTAGAGATAAGTATATTTAATTTAGCTAGAGCAAAAGAGTTTTGTTTATTTCAGCACTGCTTAGAAGCAATTTTTGTGTAAAAAAATATTTTGATAGAGTACGAGATTAATGAAGTTTTAGGTTATACAATATATCGGCTTACCAGAGCCGTGAAAAAAAATAACAGTAGCAGTATGTTTCGCTCCGGTATTCTTAGTTAAAGTTAATGCTCCTAATCTAGACATTTTGTGAAACGTAAATAAACTTGATTTATCAAAATAACTCAATTGGCAAAGTAAGAACTAAGAGCAGAGAACCTCTAGATCACTATTACTATTGTGATGACTGCTAAAGATATAGAATATAGATAGTTCGTTTGTCCACAATTCTCGGCACGGAAATATACTTCCATAAATTTGACATTAACTAAAACCCTAGTGGCTCCATCTATCCAGCGGATCCGGTGATAATATTAAGTAATAAAACTCTTCAGAAGTCGCTATCAAAATGTCATTGCAACGTACATTTTATGGCACCAGTATTGGTGTACTAATCATGTAATTAATTGAAAAAAAAAATTGAATTTAGTAAGTATTCATTACTTCTAATTCATTCCTCTTTCACATTCTACCTATTCGAATCATTGCAAGAGCGCGTGTTGTAATGCACTCTGGAGAAAAGAAGGGACATTCGGATGAAAGAAATCTCGCCATTGATCAATCACACAACTGCCTAAAGGCCATATGTGATGGTGAGATTAGATATAGGCAATTGTGGTCTTGACGAGGACTTTTTGCTTGTCACCTAGGTCCTTAGCTATTCCAACCGAGGTTGGAATGGTTGGAGTAGCTAAGGACCTAGGTGACAAGCATATGACAGTGGAACAGGTACAGTTATGGAATTTTTAGTTCTCAACGCAAATCGGCATCATTTATGTAATAAGAAGCGTACAAAACGGAGGAATTTATTTTGTACCACTTGAAGTGGTTTTGTGAGCTTCTGCTCTCGTGGAATTGATCAACCGACCACCAGCTCTAAACATTCGGGGCTTGAAAGCGCCACCTCGATTTTGAACCGAAACAGGCTCATATAATTTATATGAGTCTTTATGGCAATTCTAGAGTCTAGCTTATATATTAAGCCGTTATTCAAAACGTTAACAGCATACACGTAAAAAGGAGCAACGTAAAGAGGAGCAAACCCGCGCGTTTTTTGTATTGGGACGTCGATTTGGGAATATGTATTCCGTGATGCGACGTACTGGAATGATACTATAGTGTACAGCTCTAAAGCTGAACTACTAGTTTGGTTTTAAATACATTCTTTTACCTGAGCCTGAATTATGTAGAATTTCCATGTTAACCTGAGCGGGCCTGTAATTTATATCTCTGGGCTTATTTAGTTTAGGGATGCCGATGACGCTATATAAGGAACTGCCATCAAAAGGCATACAAAGTGAGGGAGGGGGATTTTGTAGATATAAAACTTATAGAGATAGCATCGGAATCGGGCGCTGAGTTGTTTTTGTGATGTTTAATAATGGTCGATTATATATCTTAAGTGATTTTAATAGATAAAGAAGCAGTAAAACCGGACTAACGGCGCTCTACAATACGAAAAAATTATTTAACATTTTAGATACATATAACTAATTTATAGTTGTTTAATTTTCAAACATATTTGTCGGTTTAATTTTTCAACAAATGAATTTCATACTTTAGTTTAAAAATCTCCTTAAATATATAACAGACCCAGAATTCAAAGCTTAAGCGTAAAGGATAACTTTACAATAGATCAGCTCTGTTCTGCCTTGTTTAATATATTGAACCTTCCAACCGACTAAAAAATACACCTATATTTTAAAATACGCCTGTGCGTGCCGAAAATGAGCGCTGTGTTCTAACGCTTTATTTTGAAACGGGTTAACATTGAAAATCGATCATACAATTTATATTATGCGTTTTGCATAAGTAATGTATTTTATTTTAATACTATAGTAACGCAATGTGAAATAGTATTCAGTGATAAAAAGTATTTTTACAAACAATATTAATATATTTTTCACACATCATTGCATAACTATTGCTTTATGCAATGATGTGTGAAAAATAATAGAAAACTATATTGAATATTCGACATTTCGATAATAACTGTTGCCGACCCCTACATTTACCAAATTAAGACAAAGAAAGATTTAATGCACAAAGGAGCACAGCGTTGATTGGCTAAATATTATGACTTTTCGTTGTTATAACAAAGGCCGTGACATGTCACGGAATTATGGCAATAAATCAAAGCTCTTTATAAAAGAATCCCACCATTGCTAAACTGAATGAGTAAAATTGATATTGGCTTAGTTAAGGCAAAAAAATATTATAGAATAGATTACGCTGTGGTAATTTTATTATACCTGTAATTAAAATGTTGTGCGGATATTTAACATATAAGTCACGGTGATGATGAATATTTTTTGTATTATTAAAGTTTTTACGACAAATTTATCAGATAGGGAGTAACTAAAAACTTTAAATGTGTTTAAAAATAATTAGGTATAACATTTTTGTACAAAAAACTTCGTAACATTTTGTCGTTTCCTACTTTTTTTAATTTTCTACTTAATATTCCCTTTTCAACAAATGATTGCTCAGCGCAAAAAATATCAGTATTTAAAAAAGTTAAACACAAATTTATCAAGTACGATTCTTTTTCTTTATCAGTCAATTTGTTTTTAAAACTAAAACCTTTCAAGCGAAAATCGTGTTTTCTGTTAATATTCTCTTTCAACTTCGCATTATGTGTACGTAAAATGGCTTCTAACCCTTCACTGACTTTATATGCATTACATGGTGGTGTTTGGGAAATTTCACATTTAAACCTTTCAGATCGAGAAATGGGTCCTCGCACTACAGCAGGTACACATGATACTTTTTCAGGTTTATACTCTCCCACGGCAGGTGTATCTTGCATATTATAAACAGGAATCCAATTATACCATGGTTGGAATCGAGGTTCCGATGTTAAAAAAGGTACCGTGTTTTGCTTGGGCTTGTTTATTTCGATGTTTCTAAGTGAAAAATCTATAGAACTAGGATCATTTAATTCCTTTCTTAATGTTTTCATTCTAATGGTACGAGACTGAAACATCCAGCTTTCTTTTGATTTTTCAGACTCAATATTTTTTGTTTGCAAACATATATTCTCGGCATCACGGACCTCATCTTCACATTGAATGTAAACAAATCTTACAGAAGAAGAACCAAATGGTGCTATAGGACAGTGTTTAGGCTTACAGATCTGTAGACTTGAATTATAATTGGCAGGTCCAGGACCTACATAGTTTATAGATTTAAACCTTGGTGCAATTGTGCCAAAAGGAGAACGCTTGATTAACCTAGCATAACGTCGATTTTTCAATAGCTCAGGCATGTCAAAATCTCGTTTAACCTTGTATGCAGCCGGGCCAGGAATGATATTGCTCTTCGTATTGGCGAATCTTTCAGCTCTTGGCCCAAGAAATTGTAGACCTATTCCCCTTGGATATTGTGGGTAATAGGTTTCAGGACCCGGTAAGTTTTCTTTTATATTCTGTTGCTGAATCATTTCTATAAATCTACATTGCTTAGATGTTTTACGCCTATTGGCTCGTTCTTTTTCCGCACAAAGTTTATATGTAGTTGGCTCTTGTTCTAAAGTGTAAGTAGTGGGGTTCGGACCTTCATTTAGTGTTTCGAATGTTCTCTTGGATGTCCATCGACTCCATTTGCATCCTTGATAAAAGTCCGTTAACCTCTGCGGTTCATTACCGTTAAAGAATGGCCGTGTTTTGTGACCTTTTCTATTTATCTCATTATTCTTCTCATTTAGAAAAGCTGTAACTTTATTTCTTTTAAATGGAAATGGTGAGCCATCTTGTATATTTGCTCTTGGTGCCGGACCTATGAATATTTTCTGTTGCGATTTTAATTCAGCTTTCACATGTTTCTCGTTTTCATCTAGTAAACATTCACATTTCTGTGGTGTATTGCACTCGCACATAGAATCTCTCACATCTTTCTCTTTCAGAATTTCCCACGGAAATCGCGGTTGCTTTGATGCCATTGCCGGGCAATTTGGAATTCTACGCGGATGGTCAGCAGAATAAATAACATGGGTCCATATTTTTGAAGATGGATGAGTTACACGCGGTGTCCTTGAAAGAAACGGTGCTAAATTACCTTTTTGTCTCACACTAACGTCTTTTTCATATGTTCCAGGATCAAGTAATGGGTAATACTTAGGTAGTTTAGGGAACCGGTCCGATAAACTGTAAGCCATCTCCAGTACAGTATAAGATAAAATTTTTGGAATATATTTTTTTCAATCACCATTAAGAATTTAAACTGTTTTATTTAATCGTACGCCAGCAACAACTATGGTCAGGACAAAAATAGTTTTGTAATATTTTTGTCTTTTGTGTCACTGCACCATTGACATCATTCCCTACAAAAATTAAAATAGCGCTATATGAAAACTTCTTTATAGTTTTTAGAGGACTGTTTATCTTATTAGTTTTAATTGATTACAAACAACATCCTAATATGCCTAATTTGCCTAATATGCCCATATATGTTGAAATATTTAAAATATTAAATTATATTTTTTTCTCCTTTAATTATCACTTAAAATGAACTCCATATTTAAACAACAACAAGAGGTGCGTGAGGTACTTCTGTGATTTGGTTTCCTTTTGATTTTATATTAACCTTCTTCTTGTTTAGATCGCGCCATTTTTGTTTTGATGCATGCCATGAAATATCCTTGGTAACTTTTAATCGATTCTTCAAAATAAATCGCAAAACGCCTGGAATAGATATATAGTCGTTTCGTTTTCTAAAATATAAAACAAACAAAAATCCATTGAATATTTTTAATTAAACAGTTTCAGTACAAAAATCAAATTTTTCACAATCACACAATCTATCAATAATCAAATTTATCTTTTGTGAAGTCTGAAATACAAAGGTTATTTTTGTTTGCTCTTGTAAGTTGTCAGAAGACAAAAAGGCTCTTTTCCGAAACCTAAAACTGAAATGTCAATGTACTGTCCGCTATACACACTTCGTTTCGTATTGATGATCATTTCATATTATTTACTTGTCTCTTTCTATCATCGCTTATCGTTATGTGCGTTGTCTGGTTGCAAAGGATATCTCATAAAATGCACTTAATAAAGACATTTAAATGGAAATTTTAAAAATATATCAAAGTAAAGAGTAGGAAATTAAATGAATTATCGGATTATATTACTTAGTTTATAAAGACATGGCGCAACTAGGAAAAAATTAGTTGTAAACATGGGCATGACCCATTTACTGTTACTGTTTTTATTAGGATTTAAGCTTTTTCTTGTCTTTGCTGGCGAGGAAAGCGACCCTCATGTGGTATGTAATGCCACAAATTCAGCGCGCGTGGAATATGAATTTAGTACTGATGTTGTTGGAAGCGAGCACATTATTACCTTTAAGGGATACTTTACTAGAACGACAAGAGAAAATTACGTGACTGCTGCCTTAAACAATGCAGGGGTAAGTTAATTGCTGGTATCTTATATCTCCGTTTTAATGAAAACAACTAAAATTGCTTTACGAAAATAATTAACATTTAGTTGTAAACAGTTGTTTTAGTAAGTAATGTGTATGGACTTGCTGATTAATATATCTCCATTTAAGCACACTATGAATGTGATGGTAAAAAAATTTATTTACTTCTCTAAGGCGAGTAGTTTGTATTTCTTTAGGGTAAGCTCCTGTATCATTATCTGCTATCTGCAGTTATTGAATTTTATTTTGAAATGTATGTTTGTTATTGTACAATATCTTGCCACAGTTTATGCTTAGTGTTATAGTGAAGTATCTTAAAGTCCATATTCTCATAACATGCCATCATTATATTCATTGCTACTGTAATTTTTGTAACATTGTACAGTAACATGCATATTGATTTTATAAATCCTCAACGTTCTTATTTCTAATATCTTATTTTAAAGCTAGTTTATGGGCTTAGCATTGGTAGACTCAATCAGCACAGAAATACCTTCTCACAGAAAGTCATATTTTCTCTATTGTTGTGTATATCCTAGCCGAATTGGATGCAAATTCTTATTAACAAATACAAATACCTGTTGAACAATGAGAAAGTAGAGTGTAACAATCTTTTATTTTAATTATTTTTGTTTATTGCTTTGTCATGTAATTCTATTGTTATGTTTTGTAAATAACATTTCTTAATGAGTTTTTTCTCGCATCTTAAAACACTTCCTGCACTATGAATATTTATGTGTCGCAAGGGTTTCTATAAATCTTGAACTAAACATACCTGGGTTGGGGCCAACTATTTGTGGGTCACACAAGTTTTTGTATCATTGGTAATATGGACTGCATCCATTACCCAGAAATTTAAGATATTTAGTTATGTTTCTATTATTATAGTTATATTTCTACGCTTGACAATAACACTAGCAAACTTTTAACGTAAACAGAAATGCTTACACATTATTGCTTGAAGGTGGAATAACTTGCAGTGTTATGACCCTACCCCAAGCAAACTTAGCAAAAGCATCCGACTGCATACAATAGGAGAAGGTGTAAAATATGCAATAAAATATGCTTATGAAAAAATATGCAAAAATATTTGCAAACTCTCACATTAAGGTAGAATAACTACTAATGGGGTTGTGCGATGGGCTACTGAATCCCATTGCTATTGTTATTGTTGTCATTTAATAGTTTGATTTGGTACAAAACCTTCTATTTTGTACAGATCATATTTGGATGACTTTATTTACAAATTTAATGTGGGAAAAGTCTAAAAGAAAATATCTCATAAACATATTTTCTTTTTAAAATCAAAATATATTTATTCAAATAAGCCTTCACAAGCAATTTTTAAATTTTGCTTGCGGAGAAGCTACTTCTGGCGTAAAATGCAGTTCTGTTGAGAAAAGCAACTCAACAGTTTCTCTTTTAAAATACCATTTTAATATCTTAAGACTTAATACAATGTGATAGCTATCCCACATAAAAGTCGATCAATTCAGTTCCACACATTTTGATCTATCAGAAACTTCTAAACAGTGTAATAAGCTTTAAGCAACAAAATAATTATAATTTTGGTTTTTAAGGGACCAAGATGTAGATATAAGATATTTGTAGAATTTATTAAATATGCATATACTAAGGCTCAAGAAGGATTTTTACACCTTTTGGAGATGAAATCAAGGTGTTACCAGTTTGTTTTTGTCACTAGTATAAATTTTGTGTCTGTTTTGATTTATATATATAAAATTATTAAAATTTTGTTAGATTAACAATATATTACAAAGAATATATTGTGAGGCAACCAATAAAATACAACTTCCTTTAAAAATATCTTGCTGTGAGTCTCAAACTCTCAGGTTATAAACATCCTGCATAGCTCTTTTCTGAAGAATAAATACTGAATTTATCTCAACCTTAAACTCAACATTATTACCCCACAATAGGATATTGTAAGACAGAACACTGAAAACAACTAAAATAATGAGTCTAGTTTTTTTTTCTACCAATATACTGAATTTACTGGATTCCCTTAGCTGTAAAATTATATTAACTATATAATTTATCGCTATTCGTTAAAAGGTTTCCAATTGGACAATAGTGCGCCGAGATAATCCTGCGAAGGAATATCCAAGTGATTTTGATGTCATCATGCTAGCTGAAAGTGCCCGTGCTGCTCTTGATGCTTTGACTGACCATCCAGCTGTTCGTAAAGTTACAGCTCAGCGAATTGTACAACGAACAATAAAATATTTGTCTGAAGTAAGTATTATGTTTTTAGTTCTTTGTAATAGTGGTGTACTACAGCCTGTGTAATTAATATTATCCATATTAGTTTTAGTTCGTAGTCATTAGAAAATTTAAAGAATTTTTTTCTCCTGAGTGGAACTCTCCTTAATTTGGGTTTCCACTATCATGTAAGTTCTTCCATGTTAATGGTGGCATTTCTATAATTCCATGCTGTTATAATAGAGTGTGGAGTTTTCATCTCCAGAGGGGCAAGTTACTGGATAAATTCTGTTTCTATTATCAATATCTCATCTTGCCAAGTACAAAATGTCTCATACATTTTGACATAAATTTTCGAAAAAGATGTTTCCCGTGGCTTATTTGTTTAGTCCCCCTTGTCTCCTTCACTTCACATAAAATTATAATAACCATATTAAAATCATGACTTGCATCATTATTGAAATTAAAAATGTAATATTTGTAAAAGACTTAGATAAGAGGATTTCCTACAGTTTCTCTTGCCAATGATTAGCCAAGTGATAAGATAATTCCTAAAATTCATTAAAAACAAGCTTTCCGTTTTGTTTTTTATTGAACATTACAGATGAGATTATTCAACGGCGAATATAATGATTTTGTACACGTAACAAAATGAAACTATTTATATATACTTTATTATTATTATTTATACTTTATTTCTATATTTGTTTAAAATATAAACGGAACAAAAGGAGTTAAGGACGTCTGTTCTTATGCCGTTATTTTTTTTTCGTTTTGGTCCGATATACGCATTGATCGTTTTGTTTAACAGGACGATTGCGGCCGAAATGGATGCACATACTCTGGATGGCGAAACCATCGTGTTCGTGCTTTGCACTCCTTAAGGAGATTACGAGATGTATTGTTTATTTTTTTTCTTTTTCTTTGTCTTTTAGTGATTCTTGCTGTTTTGCTATAATCCGGAATTCATTTTTTGGTTTTCTAGTTTCTCTTCATTTAGGTCCGGATGTTTTTAGTACAGGTTTAGTTAGCGAGCGTAGCTTCTGGTGAAAGCTATCATCTATTATATATGAAATAAATACCATTCCGTTTTTTTCGTATGTATATACAGTAATAAATAGCACGTCAATTCGTAGCCTCGTCCGCGTACATTCTGATTTTGTTGTCAATTTTTATAATAATTTTCCGGGATAAGAGTAAAATTTTATGTCAAAAATCATCCCGGCACCGGAGAAATTGATTTGCCTGCTTTTTGACTTTTACGGCGTGAAGCCTACAAATACTATTCTATTAATCTAATAATAATATGTTATACAAATAAATTTAAATTATATTGTTATTTAAGTAAACCGGCATATTTTTTACACGACGAATAATTGTTTGGTTTCTTGGGCGCATTATCACAATAAATATAAAGACTCTTTGTCCAAATTTATTTAATATAAAAATTATATAATAGCTGCATTTTTTCTTATTTTAGTATTTGTTTTTATTATTTTATATTTAATTGATACCCAAATGTTTTATTTTAACAAAATCGTAGGCTTTTATAGTCTAGGATTATTCACAGTGTTGATGTTATAGCCTCGTAACAACGGGTTTTTCTATTTGTTCAATATTTAGGATGGGGGATACGCGTCGAGAAAACTATTAAGAACTGTTCCAAGGCAAATTACGTCAGTCCTGAAAGCCGATCTTCTTTGGTCACTCGGTGTAACGGGTTAGTTGTTTATTATATTTAACCTTTTCTAGGGAATATTGTGGCGGGAGGAATAAGTCGTGCGCATGGTGGTTAGAGTGGGGGTGGTTGGAGGGACACGTGCGCTTAACATTATTGACACTATAGCGCTATGGTTTGGCCACTTTCTGCACTTATAACGCAGAGATTTAAGATGGTATATCTCTATAAGAAATCTCTAAAAGGAATTGTGTACACTTTATTGCTTCGTGGTAGAGACCGGCAATGCGTCGGTAACACCCCGGGCGGACTGTAAGGAAGTCCTTACCATGAGAGGCACCGAGAGATAGAGAGAGTGTTTATCTGAGACAGTTGCAACCATTTCATATTTTTTAAAATCTTAAATCTGTTCGATTGCAAGGATTTTCTTTGGTGTTGTTTAAAGTTTTTATATGTCTATTTATTGTTATTTTTATGTGTGCATTAATTTTACATCGTTTCAACTTTATTTCAATGTCTTGCAATGCAGTAGTGTAAATGCCGTGCCATTTCCCTAGACGAACCGTGTTTTATAAGCAGTAATAACCCATTATAAGATGGAACATGGCTTCCGAGTGTTGCAACAATAAGTAATTGTTATTGCAGCACAAAAATATTCTCCCGTTCCCATTCCTGAGAGGCGTAATGAGATCACTTTATCACCCGATTGCGTAACAACGCTCTTTGAATAATTTTGTCACGACGATACAATGATGAACAATTGAACTTAAGCTAAAACTAAAGTGTGTTATATAATGTAATGTGCGTATTTAGGTTTTTTTTAGTTTGTTCGAGTTTGTTTTATTATGTTGCCGATACGATCAGTGTCGCTCAGTTTTAACACTCGGGGAAGGAGATTAATCATCTTGAGCGACCTTAGATACAGCTAATAATAGTGTTAAAATATTATTTTATTTAAGTATTACTTATTTGTGTGAGGTATGTGTAATGTGAAAGCAAAAAAAATCTCTTCAAAATTTCTCGCAACTTACGCGTGATTATTTCATGGCACTTATCATGTATTAACGAAATTCAATGAATTTAAATGGAAGTTACATCTATAGTCTTTACATTTAACCTTTTGTATTGTGTTCATTGTCGCGCAATTCGAAGTGTAAAGTGGGTAGACAGACACTTGAACATTGACGGGTTTCACTCATGATCACACTGGCGGCACATTGGCTTTCAAAACGGAGCACCGGAATGCTTGCACGCTGTTTTTTGGCAAAATAACTCCGAGCTCTATTGTACCACCCCATACGTACTTCGCAAGAACTCTACTAATACACTTTTAAATCGCATGAAAACATTGAATATATGATTTTAAATTTCCGTGTTCCCTTTCTAGGTGAGGGTATCAGGGTGGCAGTGTTTGATACGGGTCTCGCCCGCCACCACCCCCACTTCGGCAGGGTCCGCGAGCGCACCGACTGGACAGGGGAGAATACACTGGACGATGCGCTCGGGCATGGCACTTTTGTGGCCGGCGTGATAGCCTCAAGGGCCGACTGCCTTGGTTTCGCCCCGGACGCCGACCTGCACATATTCCGAGTGTTCACCGACAACCAGGTTATATATAATACAGTCAGAATACGCACAAAACTTAACATACTTATCACATAACCTTCAACGAGAGTCAAAGTATATTGTATATAAGAGACGAAATATACTCATAAAGGAATAATTATTTACTACATTCTGGCAACACTATCAGTTAACTGACAAACAATAATCATGACAGCCTTTTAAGTATATGTTATTATATAATTTTATCATTTCATCAGGTATCCTATACGTCATGGTTTTTGGACGCATTCAACTATGCTATCATGAGGAAAATCGACGTCCTCAATCTGAGCATCGGCGGACCGGATTTCATGGACCATCCGTTTGTCGATAAGGTGTGGGAGCTCAGTGCTAATAAGGTGGGTGGACTTCTTTGCTTCCATCATTTTATTTGATTTTTTTTTATTCAGTCGGCTGACAAACGAGCAAGCGGCTCACCTGATGGTAAGCGATCACTGCCGCCCATGGACATTTGCAATATTACAGAACTTCTAAATGCGTTGCCAGCCTTAAAAGAGAAATATATTTGAAAGAAGGACGAAGGGGGATAGAGAAGGGAGGAGGAGAGGGGAGGATGAAGGGGTTGAGGGGGATCTCCCCTTCAGCTTCCTCAGGAATGGAGGGGATGGAGGCAGATAGAGAGGGGACTGAAAAAGGGAGGATGGTGAGAGAGGGGGATGGGCCACCGGCCACCTCAATCACCGGACGAAACGCGGAAGCAAAAACACTTGTACCGATTTTCTGTGGGGTCGTGGTACTTGTCCGGTTCAAGCCGGCCCAATTCAGCAGCGGGAGCAGCTGCATGGCTCTACCGCCGTAAAATGTCCACGTACACATAGACGCTGGAAAGCAAAAACGTAGTAAACGGCACATGGAGTAATTTTTTTGTAAATTACATTGTTGAATTGTTGATGCCGATTTGGTTTGATGGACAATGTTATCACTGGGCTCAAGTTTCTTGATTTCTGGTTGAGTAGGCGTAGGCTTCATGACAGCTGTTAAAACTGATCGAATGTTACAGGTGATAATGGTGTCGGCAATTGGCAACGACGGACCGCTGTACGGCACCCTGAACAACCCCGCCGATCAAATGGACGTGATTGGCGTGGGCGGCATCGGCTTCGACGATCGGATCGCGAAATTCTCCTCCAGGGGTATGACCACCTGGGAATTGCCGAATGTGAGTGCTGTCGCATCAACCATATGACTTTTATGAAGCTATACCCGTTTGTATACTTAGTGGTATTGCTTACTAAAGTTCTGTTCTCTCGGTAACAACAGACACATTACGGCACATGGCCATTTACGTGCGAAAAATCATGTCTGTATTTGCCTACTTTTAAGTAGAAATCTAGTTTTTTCGTATATCCCTTTAAGTGATAATTGATGTATCATTGTTGTAGATCGTATTTTATTTCCAAGTGTTTTAATATGATTGTGTAACGCAGGGTTACGGGCGTATGAAGCCAGACATTGTCACTTATGGTAGCGGAGTTCAGGGGTCTAGTGTGACGGGAGGCTGCCGATCTCTTAGTGGTATGTGGTTTACTTTTACAATAACTTGAAAACGCTTATAATGATTTGTAATCTATGGTCTAAATTTGTAAAGAGACTGTAATGTTGATTCGGCTTTTACAACAGCAAACGACCTGGGACGTTAAAGGAGGTAAAGAATAAAACAATCCAGTGTGTAATTTTTAATCAAAGGTGATAATCGAATACATAGTAATATAAGTCGACACAATCACCGTCTTAAAAGAAGCAAATTAATGTAAAATGTGTAAAAGAAATAGTTGGAAACGTTAAGAAATAATATTTTACATCCATTTGCTTCATATATTTTTGAGGGAACTGAACTATCCTTCCTGCCCATATCATAATCATCACAGAGTCGCATGATATCCCGTCAAGTTAATAGTAATTTCCCTGTTAAAGTTCCCTGCAAAGGAATGCATGCAATTGTATATTATTAATATGGGTTAGAATGATCAACAATTGTCTTTCGAGCGGACTCAACTATAGAGGCCTACCACTTTTAAAATGTCAATTGATATAAGCGTTTATACCAACGTACGTAGCAATAAAGGAGCGCCACGTGAGTGTCCAATGAACTAATACAGGGGTCGGCAACCAGCGGCCCGTAAACCAGTACGGTAAAGATGCAAAAAAGAGTTTTATCTAAAAAAAAATGTGTTAATTAAACGAAAAGTGGCCCGCGCTAATGTCCTGATGACATTTGTGGCCCGCGCCAACATTCCTATAACATTTGCGGCTCTTGTGTAAAAAAAGGTTGCCGACCCATGAACTAATGTATCGTAGTTGTCAAACCAATATCTGCTAAGTGCAAAAAGTGTAAAACAGCAATATTGCTTATACAAACACTCTTCTGTTAAATTTTATATGAAGAAGATTTTTGAATAGTAGTTAAAACTAAATTTATATTTATTATACGTTATTTTATTTGATTTTTAGGTATTCGAATGTAATGATTTTGACTATGGACATACCTTACAAGTGATTATTTGTAAGGTATGTCCATAGTCAAAATGTTGAAATCAACCAGAGGTGCACATAGCGGATATTTGTTTGACAACGACGATATATTGATTTGTACGTTATCACGTCTTTACTCAACAGCGCGTTTGATATCGGCGCCTGCGTTTCTCCCAAGAACAGATGATCTTTTTTGCGGCGTTTTGATAATCCGTTTGACACAGTCGCTAAGCCGACGCCGACGCCGCAGTTTGTGGCTTCGACTCCCGCCCGGGGCAAACATCTGCACTAACTACATATAACTGTTCCGTGAGAAATTTGTGTTAGTTAAACGCCCTTATAACACGAATTCATTTTATCTTAAAATCAGATCCCCTTTTTTGGAAAGAATGTAAAAAGGGATCTGGTGCATCTGATCCATTGTACACGAATCCCGCAGGTACGTCGGTGGCGTCTCCAGTGGTGGCCGGAGCCATAGCTCTGTTGGCGAGCGGGGTCCCCCGTCAGCACTTAACGCCTGCTGCCGTAAAACAGGCCTTATGCATCACGGCCCGACGGCTGCCCGGCTCCAATATGTTCGAACAGGGCCATGGGAAATTGGACCTTATCAGCGCATATCAGGTACCAATTCCCCGTTCCCATTGGCCACTTCTCGTAATTTATCCTGTATCGATTCGCTGAACACATAGGACGCTCAAACCATAAAAAATACTAACCTACTGTGTTATTTTCACTCTTATCGTTATTATTGTTTATTTTCTTTTATTATTATTACTACGCAAGTTACTACTACCTACATTACTCACGCATCTCGTGGGTTGTTTGAACTTTAACCTAATGCACCTAAATCAATGTGTAATAATTGTGTTATGAAAACTAACCCAATGTGTAGTTCTTTCGTCTACCCAGAGGAGTAGAGAGTAGAAGCTGAGAAGCTGTTTGGATAGTTTAAAAAACGAGAGAGCGACACAGATCACGTATAGTTTTTTCGATAAAGATAAACTACTGTACTGTTTATAAACTGTGTTGTGCGTAAACTGTGTATTTATAAAATTCGTTCGAATCATAATAAATCAATAGAAAACCAGTAAAGTTTTACCTGTAGGTAAATTGTGATGACACAATTGACCTATGCTAAGCTATTGTCTTCGGCGTAGCAGATCGCGGGTTTGATTCCCACCCAGAGCGAATATTTGTGTGAACTACAGATAATGGTCCTGATCTAGTCGTTTGTCCGTGTGATATTTGTAAATGCAAGACGACCCTATGACACAAGATATATTTAGATATTACTATCTTACTACAGAGGCAGCGTTTTTTTTTAAAGTCTCAAAGATATTGCTTAATTTCAGTTCCTACGGGAGTATACGCCACAGGCGAGCCTCAGTCCGCCTTACCTAGACCTCACGGAGTGCTCTTACATGTGGCCGTATTGCACCCAAGCCCTATACCACAGCGCTCAGCCCATCATTGCCAACGTGACCGTCATCAATGGTCTAGGCGTTGCCGGCGATGTGGTAAGTGACAGACAGAAGCGGGAGGAACACCGCGATTTCGTCTCCAAAATGTGAAAAAATTCCTACATGGGCCTTGGTATGCGCATATTTAACCCCTGTGCACAATGCGCATTTTTTTAATCGATTTAGGTACAAAAACATAAACAAACGCAAATTCCGAGAATGGCAATAATCTACCATCCAACGTGATAGATACGGACATAAAATATTTGGAAAATTATATTTCTATATTAACCGTGACCCATACGGAGCTGTAATATTTTGCGACATATAAAATT